>JAWWML010037719.1:0-76188 GCA_035047165.1 Ormyrus rosae
ATGTCCCCGCATTACTATATAATATAGTAATTTTTCTTACATATGTATTAAATTTTTTTATGACATTTTTCTCAGTGCAGAAGGCGCCGCGTATCACAATCCTCGGCGATCGACGCGAGAGCCGCCGCCGTGTGTGCCATATATATCGGCGGACGCGTTTGCATCCGAGCGTTCGCGCGGAACCCGAGGTGCGACCACCTGTTACGCGTCCGCCGCCGCCGCCGCCGCCGCCGCCGCTGGAAAACGCCGCTAATTCTTTTCGAGGGCTTTGTCTCTCTGGCCCGCGCTTTTGTGATGCCGACCGGGGCGCGGGGAAGCGAGGATGTGACGTAATTGGAGTGCGCAGCTTTTCTTTTAGTTTTGTCGCGGTTTGAGGATTTTTCGCTGTAATGAGGGTGATGCTTTAATGAGCGAATGAAAAATTTATTCGTCGTTTTATTTATTAAAGATCTTTTTAGCTTTGCTTCCATTTTAAGAGGAAATTTGAGCTTATTCTAAATGAAATTTTCTTACCTTATATACTTATAAATCAACCTATGCAAAAAACCATTATTACAACCCAAAACAAGCTTTCATTCGCAAAGAACGTATACTCCCATTCATAAACAAGCAGATAAGCCAACTTTATCGCGGACGCAACATTCCTCGCCCTATAATCCCGCCGATGCCACACAATTACGAAATTCGAGGAACACGCCTCCTTCGAACTTCGAGCTTCCACAGTAAAAGAAAAAAAAAAAGAACGCATCCCGGAATAATCGAATCCGCCCTCGGATCGATGCACCGTCTGTCTCTCCGGCTACCTGGAATCGGGCATTTAAAATCCCGGGGACCGACTTTTAAAACGATCTCGCGCAGGTGACGTTCGGCCCCAGCGATGAAATGATAATCTCTCCGCCCGGTGGAATCTTTTTACGTCCTATTGTACCGGGGGGAACCGGCTTTTATTGGAAACGAGTTTTCGACATTCTCACACCTCGATTCGGCGGCGGCGGCGGACGACGTTTTACTTCGCTCGAAGCTGTTAGTGTTTGGTCGGGAAGTGTGGGAGGCTTTTTCAGGTGGGAAACGGGGAAGTCGCGGCGTTTTCGGGAAATTCGAGATGATCGATTGATATTTATATAATCATAGAAGAAACTTTAATAAATTATTGTTTATTTACTTGATAATAAAGGCTAGAAAAGATTACAAAACTATAATTAAAAGCGCATCATCTCTACGAGTTAACAACCATTATTTGCATTTAGAAAAAAAAAAACGCACGATTAAAACTAGCTCGAAACATTAAAGCAAAATCAAACATTGCTTCAATAATGAAAGAAAGATAACCGCGTCTCAGGCAGGCCGTAACTAACAAAGTCCAGCGAACGAACGCGATACTACTGTGTGAGCAGCGGGCAAAAAAAAAATGCAATATTTAATCCGCGCCTCGCTTCCTCGTCTCCGCCAGGCGTCAATTACACGGCCGCGAGTAATAACGATCGAGGCACGACGACGAATTACACATTTCCACCTCCTCTCGTCGCCGCGATCGCGCCTTAATTAATGTCGCGAGGAATTTTAATTAATGTACGTCTGTTCGTCGCTTCTTTTTTCTTTTTTTTTTAGAGATTCGAGCCTCTCCTCGGTGAATATATATTCTTTGAACGCGAGGATTCGTAAAGGCTGCCATCGAACACTGTGTAATTGGAGACGGAGCTTTCGAGCTGATGATACGCTTTTGCGAGATGTAATACGGAGGAATCCATGTGATCGAGCCGGGCGAGGGCATTAATTAGGAAGGAAGTGAAATTTATGCGGAAGAGCCGCAATCGGTTTTGTATGAAATAACTGGGATCTTCATTAGATTTTACAGTTACGGCAGAAACGTATGGTTTTTAAGATTTCACGCTTTGCAGTCGAGTAATTTGAAAAAACGATGCGCTGCGAGATCGTTGAGACGGTAATGTGCAGAAAAAGAAAACGTTACTTTGTTACTTTATAACGAAGTATATTCGTTAACAGTAAAAAAATTAGTTTAATTAAGTAGAATTTTTTGATTGAAAAAATATATTGACCGTTGAAAAATATTTTCAGTCGTCAAAATTAAAAATATTGCATAACGGGTTTTTAATATTTATTGCCCAGCTAAATATTGTCATACTACAATACCATAATAAGAAACATTCGGAAAGTCCTCGATCGTATAAAAACACGATCAAATTTTACTTTTTCAAAGCGACACGGCGACTTTTACTTTCCTCCGCCTTTCCCATCAGCGTCCATTATTCCGCAAGCAACGAGGACCCACACACACCGCGAAGCCTTGCAGCTCGCACCTCGATAAAAGACGATAAGACACGCCGCGGCGCGACTTCAGCAGATACATCGTCTGCAGTCCCCGGAAATTTTCCCAGCGCAAAATATCTCACGGCGCGCGCGGGGAAATGGAAAGCGGAAAATAATAATAACGGGAAGCGCGGGGGACCTTGGAGCGGCGGCGGGCCCCTTCGTGCGCTTCTCGGAAGAGCGGAGATTTCGCGCAGACTCTCCGGTTTCACTGCTCTGCGGCGCGCGCAGCGGAGCCGTGGGAAGGCGAGGCCGCCTTTGTTGCTCCGCCGGATTTTCCCGGGACGGGACCTGCGCCGTCTTCTTTCCTTTCTTTCGGTGCCCCGCTCTCTTTCTTGGGGAGCCCCCCCTCGCTTTGACCGATGCCACTGCGTTTCGGGGCCCATTAGGACACGGCATTGTCGGCACGCTTCGCGGGGATATAGGAAACGCGATGCGTTTCTATACGGCCATATAATTACAGGTTGTTGATTTATTGGGATCTTCAGGGTTCGCCCGTGGAAATTGGGGGTGGAAAATATTGGCTATTTAGGAAATTAGGATCTTCCGATGTTTTTGGGGGTAGAAAATTCTCGGTTGTCTTACGTATACTTAATGTGCTGTTACAGCTTTAGAAATTGAAATTTATATAAAAATTCTTCGATATATGTACCTAATTAGTACTGTAGTAATTTTTTACTATTCGACTTATGCATTTAAGAGAAAATAAAAGGTATGGAAAGAAACTAATAAAACCTAGAGCGTTTTACGTGCTATACCTATAGAATTGATTTTCAATTTTATGATTTATTACTATACCTTATAAGTTTTAGTGTACCTGTTTTCTTACAGCTCCTGGTTGTAAAAAAGGAATAAATCAAAAGAAAAGTAGCCGTTGCATCTGAATTAATGATGGACTAGACAATTGCAGGCTTTAGGTTAGGCAGTTAGAAAACATTCGCATTTAAATAGGAAATTTATTATTTTCCCTAATAAGGTTCTCCGGCTTAAAGCACCAGAAATATTTCTCTAACAAAGAGAAAACCAATATAAATTTTTTAAAAACGAACGCAACGTAAATAATTCTTAATTTTTATCAAACCAATTACAATATTTTTTTAAACGCCGTATAAAAATAGCCTAAAAATTGTCAAATTAAGAAGAAACCGGCGAGCTTCTTGCAATGGAGTAATAT
Source organism: Ormyrus rosae (assembly GCA_035047165.1). NCBI lineage: Eukaryota > Metazoa > Arthropoda > Insecta > Hymenoptera > Ormyridae > Ormyrus > Ormyrus rosae. The sequence goes on from JAWWML010037719.1 coordinate 3,503, forward strand.
GAAGTTTCCGTAATGAATTACGCAACGACTTTTACAGTTAAGCGCGTACCCTCCCCCCGCACGTGCACGTGCCGCCCGGAAACTCTACGGCGCGAATTCCGCTTTACGATATACCACCGATAACAGCTCGGGCAATCGAATTTAACGCCGCGAAAGACGAGCGAAAAATGACGGGAATTTAACGCGAGACCGAGGCAGTCCTTTGTCCGATGGAAATATATCTATTTCGCGGTGTGAATTATTCATCGAATATATATATATATATACGGCTGCCGTTCGCTTCTGGCGTTCGCGAATCGTCAATTTTCACGCTGCCCGGCTTAGATTCGTGTGTTTTCCGTGTCGCGCGACTGATTTTGGCTTCACGCCTCAATTTCGTTGATTTGCGCGATCGTTAATTTGCCGCGTTAATCGGCGGAATGTTATACTGCTGAGTTTATTTCTTTGAAATCAAAATTTTCATTGTTACGCGTGCAGGCATCATCCACAAGTAACTTTTTATTTATATATTTTAAAAAAGAATATACGTATTAGCTTGTTTGTGTCTTTTAATATCCAATATTATAAAATGAAATTGCGTACTATTTAAATTTCGTTTATTTTTTTCAAGAGCAATCTGTTTTCCCCGTAGTATCTAAAAAAAAAGAATTGATATACCGTATGTGTCATATAAATTTCGTCATAAAGATATCACCTCGTATCAGAGTAATTTATGAAAGATAAAATTTATATCTCACAAAAACTGTTCGCACTTTGTTTAGAGCTTTGATTGTTGCATTGAAGGTCATTTGCTAAAGGTACGGGAATTTATAGGTCAGAAGTTACTGTTCTTTAAATTATTTCATAATTGAAACACTAATAAGCGGCAACAATCCATATGCGTTAAAAAAATTTCAACATGTTTGAATACTATTAAAACCTAACCTTTTCTCTCGTTTCTTGTTATGTTCTCAATTCTGTTAGGTAACGATCTATTCAAATTGCACCGCATGTCTGTCACTTCTTTGTATATGCGTCACATGATCGTAATTGGGGACGACAAAAGTCTTAAATAACATTTGTCTACCAAATAATAACTAAACACTTATTAAATGTAAATCTCAAAAACTAAAAAAAAAAAAAAAAAATAAATACATTTTGCTTTATAATTTAATGATAATTTTTTGTTTGAATTTCCAATAATAAAAAGTCTCATTATCAGAAAGTGTCGACTCAATTTACCAGAATCAACTAAAAATAAGGATTGGGACAAATAAAACTAAGAGATTTACGTCAGGCATGTTTTCGTGCGACGTTCTGAATACGAGCTATCGGTTTTCATTTATACACTTATAAAAATTCTGTGCATAAATAGACACACACATGCACGATGTAGAATTAGATTAATAAACTCTATTGATCTATGTTCTTTATAAAAAAAAAATTTAAATAAAAAATCGTAAATGAAAGCTATACAAATACTGACTTATATATCATCATCGTAATAAACGCACATTAGTAAAATTGAAAAATAACCCTATCCATCGGTAACAGAACACATATCGCGGGTTCAAAAACCTCCTCTATCATCTCCAAACATCGCTTATCTGGCCGAAAACAAACGATCGCCACCGTCCAGTCTAATCTCTTATTTACCCTCGCCGACCCGAACGAGAGCAATTATATATCGTCACCTGCAAAGGCACCGACTCCTGATCAGCTCGAGGTACTCGCCGCAGACGAGCCTGCACCTCCCGGCGCAATCGCGACAGGCCGGTCGTACGGCCTCGAGGCCGGCGCTTATCAGCGACACCATTCTCCGGGGGGTGGAAGTGGGACCGCCACCCGCGCGGCACTCGCGGCGGTGTTCACGCATCGGTTCGCTGCGTCGCGATCCGGTGGCGTCGACATGACACGTCGCCGAGGAACTGGAGTCGAGCCGCTGGAATGTCTCGCGCGCACACCTGATAGCGAAAGCTTATCTCCGCGAAGAGAGAGAGAGATAGAGACACTCAGGTGGGGCCGGGAGACGTCGCCCGGATGATTCTGCAGCGGTTCGGCTGTCGGATGGACTGGGGGAAGGTGGAAGGGTGGCGTTGAGGGGCTTGCGAATCGAGGTGTATTATAGCGTTGAAAATTAACTTCGCGGATGGAAAAATGATGGTTTTCGCGAAGAATCCTTTAATAAGACGTGAAAGAGTGCATGTTTGTAAGAATTACATGAATAATTGCAATTTTAATAATACGTTAATGGATTTGAAAAGGAGTTCACCGATGCATATAATAGCACCGACTGCCATTTTTTCTTCGAATAAAAAAATTACTCTGTAAAAATACCTGTGAATCATATAAAAACGTCGAATTCGGCACACGGAGATAAGAAGGAAGGTTAACGATCTAAAAAGAAGTCGAAGAACAGGCACCTGACTACCGACTAGCACATATCACGTCGCGCAGTGAGCACACAAACCGCGCGCGTTACAAAATATTATCTTTACGTCAGGGCTTAGATAAATCTGGACGTTCTTTTTGCTTGCGCGGTGATGAAACCGACTCGGGATCGCTTCGCCTCGTATTTAGTCTGTTACCGAATAATTAACCCGTTCATTATCGGCATTTGAGAAAATTAATTATTTTCAAAAGTGTCTCGTATTATTTTAATTGAACGGCATATTTCGCAATGATTGGCTTTAATTGAGAAACGAGCGATAATTTTTATCTTAAATATGTTGCAAAAAAATATATTATTACAATTAAGTAATGGACTTTCTTAGAAAAAGGAGAACTGATGATGAAACTGATGATTTTTACAATATTCGAAAGAATGAATGAATATTACAATAGTCGGAAGCATAAAAAGAGGGGAGCCTAATTTCTCGACTGATTATATTAACAAAAACAAAAAAAAAAATGCTGTACATCGCGTACGGTTGAAAACGCAATTCTACACAATCAAAAATGAATTTTTCACGCTCCCCGTCCAACCTCCTCCTCCCGCCATTCCAAATTTTTAATCAAACCAATCCTCCCGAACGGTGCACTCGCCGAGAGCGTACGAGCTGGAATCCCAAAAATTAAAAGGCATAAAAAAGCCAGGCTGCCACCGTCGTCGTCGCCGAGCTGCACACCTGACCGCGGCACGCGCGGTCACGACCTCTTATCACCCCACAAGCTCGCAGTCCATCCGCACGTGCGCGCGCCATATGGCCCAATCGTATAATAACCATCATTACCCCCGCCTCCTCCCTTCCGGCCTGACTCACCGAAATCGATCGAAAGTGGGTTGTTTTTAATTAAGTCGCTCTCCTCCGCGGAGAGAGCGGCTTATCGGGAGTGTATAAATAAACACACAGGTATGCGCGAGATTAGGAGCCGAGCTGGTGGTGTAAACGGCTCGTAATACACTTGTGTCGGGGGACGATAAAAATGTAGGGGGGGGGGGGGCCTGCATGCACTTCCGCGGTAAGACAAGTCCTGAGAGAATGTTGCGGAGCTGCGAGAGATTACGTGCGGTCAGATGTGACTTACGGGAATGATGACTCGCTGGCATTTTAATCCGTTGGAGACTCACCTGAAACAGAAAGAGGAGTCGGGTTTAGATTTTTTGTTGTTGAGTTTTAAATTTAAGGTTAATGGAGGCAGTTTTGGATGGTTGGGCGTGATTGTAATTGGGTTTTGATTGAATTGTGCTTTATCAGAGCATTGAAGAGCAATTTACGTTGATTTTTATTTATTTATCTGTGTAATTAAAGCTAAGATAATGTTAATGGATAAAGTAAATAAAACAACTATTTGATTTAAAAAAATCTTAATATTTGTTGCACAATCATTATTAATTTTTAGTTTATTTATTCTTCTAATTTATATATAATAAGATAATTTATATGCAAGTGGATTGTCGTAAGAGATTTATTAAATTTATTGCAGATTTTTGAATATAAAATAGATCACTTCAAGGATATTTTGATCTAAAGATACGAGTGATACATTTTTTCATGAGTTAGAGTCAGTTACATGGAAATGTTTCACTTTACAATTCTATATTAAATATGTAAGAATGCAGTACCTTGTTAGCAAAATTAAACGTATATCACGGATAAGTACAATAGTTAAATACAAAGAGGTTCAGTCTTTTCCTAAAACGAACCACGAGTGTTTGAAAGCTATTCTTCATATTTGTTATGTTTATAAGTTTCAAGAACACCAATGTACTATAAATTTTAAAAAATTATTCGTGAACGTAGGTGAAAACTGTCATCTATTAAGCGTCAAGTCTTAAAATTACGTATGCCCCTTCCTCTTTGATACTTCGAACATTCTGAATTTTAATATTCGCATAAAAAAAAATTTCCCCGTAAAAAGAACCAACTTTACCCACACAAAGGAACAGGAAGCGTCGAAGAACCTTCCGACAAGTGCACACACGGTTCACCGTGAACGAAACCCCGCCGTCCACTCATCCGTACCATTTCCAAAATAAAAGTGGCCGCACGCGAGTCCTAAACTTTCGCAGGGCCCCGAAGCGAGGAAGCGGAAGTGGGCGGGCGCGGATCCCCCGACAAATCTGGCGATAAGGAAATGAACGAAAAAATAAAAAAGGAAGAAGAGGGCTCGCGTAAGCGCACGACTGCCTTTTCCCCTATTCCACTGGCTGTGTGTCAGGTGTTCGCTTCCCCCCCCCCCAGACTGCTGCGTTATAGTTTCTCCCTTTAGGCTTTATGCTCGAGAGAGCAGCGGAAGAAGCTCGTATATTTTTGAATTTTGTGCTTGAAAAATTATGCGATCGGCTTGCCTCGCTTGCTTTGGTAGAATCTGAGTATGTAAAAGAAAGTTTTGTGGTATCGTTGTAAGCAGCTTGTTACATGTTTTTATGTAATCGAATACTTTATTAGTGGCAGTGCAATAAGCTTCCAATAGTCTATACTAAAGTTAAGATATAAAAAAATGACATAATTTATGTTAGCATGCTCTTGTTCTTATTGAAAAAAAAAAATATATAAACTATAAAATTTTTGGGTTTATCATACCCGTACACATTAAGAAATTATTTTCCTTTTCACAATGCAACTTTGTCTGCAGAAACTGCTTACAAAGAATATTTTATACAAGAAAAAAATCCCTGTTACCGCATAAAGCGAGTAAAAACGTTTCGCGAAGAACTCACGGTAATTCCACGCAGTAATAAAAATGATCAGGAAGCAGTTTTAAAAATGTTGAATAAATCATGCTTCTTAGGCGTGAATGAAACGCGCGGCTTGTTGTTGCACTTCGGAAAATTTTAAATAGACCGCTTTTATGGGGGTGTGAAATTTATAGGTTTAGCGCCGCGTTGAATTATCGATCAGAAATTGAAAATTCGCTCTACTTTAGAAGCATTTTCATGCATATTTATAGAAAATCAAAATTCAACTACCTCCGGTATATTATAATAATTTAGTTTCGCTCAAGTTCAAATACGAATTTTTATGCGCCTCATTGTACTAAAAAGTTAATTTATTTTTAAAATTCATTCCCGCAGCCTCGAAGCACTGAAATTCTAAGTTTACGATAAAGCGAACGCGCAACGCGCAACTTTAGAAACAGTTGTTTAGTAAGTATCCGAGAGAGAAATATCCACTGCTCTCCCCATAATTATCAACCGTAAGCGTTTCTGCTTCAAGTCACGCTTCCTTTATCCTGGCACCCTCGCTTAAGGTTTTTCGCTTCCTTTCCTTCGATGGTTCGCAAACAATCTATCACTCTGTCTTCGTATAAATTTACATTCGAATGCACTTGCAATAAAGAAATTTCAGTGTACTTATATATTTTCGTATATTTTTGGATTGTTAACTAATAATCTTCTTACTTTTATTCTTAAAGCGTGTAAAAAAATTGAGTATTTGTCAGATTAGTTATAAAATAAGTTTCGAATTTACGTCAGTTAAATCTTTGTCTGCATTCGTGCAAGAGAAACGGCTAAATCTACTGGTTTCTCATTTGAATACTCTAGTGTTCGGACACTGACTTAAAATCAAATATTTTCCGTTCTCTCGGTGTAGGTTTGCTTAAAAATTAGACCCTAAATAGCTTGAATAGAAGTTATAATGCACAGTTAAGCTGAGGATTTTTCTGGTGGATTAAAACCTCCGAAAATTTTTGACTCAGCATTATACGTTGGCTTAACAATACTAAGTCGTTTAGAATGATAAATGGTTTGTAATGATTTTTCAATTTTTGCTGAATATTGATGTATGGTGTCTGTTGGAAATTTCAGTTTCCTTATTTCTAATATGTTAGAAATGAAAAATTGTATAACTTTTGAAAGAGAATGTTTAAAATTGTCTTTAAAAAAAAATGCAATTCTAATTTAATTTGTAAAATAGATTAATATTACAGTCGTAAACTTTCATAGCACTTAAACGTCAATTCCAAATTCAAAACGTTTGAAAATATAACGGCAAATCCGTACTTTCCCTGTTCTCCTTATATCCCCAATAATTACCATTAAATCACAAAGCGAAGCGCACAAAGGACGAGACAAAGAAGAAGCGGCGGCAATGCTTCAGCTCAATTCAGGCAAGAAAGAGGCGCGTACCCTCAAAAAAAGAAAAAGGGTAGGAAGAAAGGTTCTCTCTTAAATAAATACGTCAGGAGAAAGACCGCGCCGTTTTTCAGTCGCGGAGGTCCTCTGCACTCTTGAGTGGAGTACCGAGAGCAAAAAATATCGTAGGGCTTTTGTAATCCACTGGATTTAGACAAATGATTTCTCGTTTGAATGGCGTCGCATTTTCTTTTACGAATATATATGTAAGGACGTGGTTAGTTATTGTGGTTGGCTGAATTTGTTTATTGAGATTCATTACTTTACCAAAATAATTTGTAATGATTTTTAATTCGCGATTAACGCCCGTTTGAAGGCCTTTTTCATTTTACGTCGATATAACCGTAAATTAATAAGGTACTTAAAATTCCTCATAGCGATTGAACAATTCTCGGACTTGTATTCCGACCGCAATTAGTGCTAATCCTCTTATTACCGGTCGAAGTGGACGACGCCGTTATTCTCCCCTCGCGCCAAAAGCATCGTAAATTACCCAATAAAATGATTAGCAACCACTGAACTCGACTTGGAAAGTCACATTCCGCGTCGCTTGAAAATACATCTGAAATCGCATTTCCAGCTGTACGCAACGAAAGCGGAGTCCATAGAATGGAGATTCGATTTTTATCCGAGTGTTCTCCGGTTGTAGTCGAAAATTGGTACTCGACGACAGTCGCTGATCGCAAACCGATATAAAGCCACGCCCACTCTTGATTCCTCATTGTATTTCGCGTGCGTACCTCGTTTTCACACTTTCTCCGCGCGGCGCCTGGTGATATCAATTATATGCAGCTGCACACTCGCCTACTGCTTCCATTTGCCTTGCTTTTCACTCCCCCGTTTTTTCTTCTTTTTTTTATGAGCGTACAATGGCTTTTTTTAATATGTAAATGCGTAACTTCTTTACGTCGCTGTACACTGCAGGTAATATGAACGTTGTGTTTCTCTGCTTTACAAAAAGCATTGTTTTATTCTAATGCACTTCTTTTTTCTCGTTAGTTTGAAATTTAACTCGAGTTTCACGAGTGATTTTACACACCGTGCAACCCGGCGCAACCTGAAGAAACTTTCGGAAGCGGATTTTGCGTCTTAAAGATTCATAGAGCCCGACGTGTTTTTTGCATACACACACATGTTTATACGAAAACGCTGGACTATCGGGGGAATTAAAGACTCTGAAGTAATAAATCAGTTTTTGACGTTATTACGTTGTTACATTGAACGAGTAAATAGTTGATGTTGCAATTATAAGCTTCTTATTCTCGTCATTTATGTTTACGAAAGAAAATTCAATAACCTAAGTATTTTTCTCGTAGATTATGCAGTACTGATATAAAAAGTAAATCAATTACTTCTCAGCCAATTGCAATTACACTTTATACGTGCACTGAAAAAAAGGTTCCTCTCCTCACGAGAAAAATCCTCTCAATATTTAAGCCAGCGGAATATCCATTTATGAGAAAAGGTTTCTACTCCTCTCAAACGGATTTCTATTTAGTTGAAAAACCCATAATATTGTCCGAAAATGAAATCTATTTCCGCCAAACGGTATTTCCTTTTATTATAAATGGGAATTCCGTTGACTTAAGTATCGAGAGGATTCTCAACGTTCCTCTTGCAAGAAGAGGAACGTTTTTTTTTCAGTGCGACGTATACACTGGCTGTCGCGTCCTCCGGGTGATTCTCAAGGCATACTATACATTTTCGTACGCTTCCTTGCAAATTCAAATTATTCGCAATGACGCTTCCACGTCCTTTCAGCTGCGCTTCCTAGACTGCTAAGGCTTCCGCGTGAGGAGAATTCGAAAACGCGCCGATAGCATTCGATCTTGAATTTGATTAGTAATCCGGTCGTGATGTGCTTTCTTATTTCGGTGTTATTTTTAATGCCGACGGCTAACTCTTCGCGAAAGAAACGCTGCACTGGGGGACAATCGTCGATTTTTAGTTTAAAATGACTTTGAATATTTACAATTATTTGCGCCTAATATTTTTTTATATATCTGTAAAAAACGCTGCGTTTTAATTCATTAGCATTAAAATTTATTATCGGATGCATTGTAACTACAATCAGTTCGACGTGACTAATCACAAAGTTCTTAACCCAATCAATAATCTCGACTCTATTTCCAAAGAAATTCTTAGTACGTCATACACCGGGTTACTTCACTACTTCTCGGTATTCTGCGTAGTAAGTGCGTTTAAAAAATTTTTCCACATTCTTCGCTTAATCTAATCAGATATGCAAATGTAAACCCTAAAGCGTATGTAAAAAAAAAGCGAGAATCAGAGATAAAGAGCGAAACGAACGAGGAAAGACTTCCTCCCCTTCGGACGCTTCCGATGCGTCGTAAAAAGTCAAGGTCAGGCCGATTGATAAGTTTCCGCTCTTGAGTACGCAAAAAAAAACACTCGATTCTTCGATATTCAGTACATTTAGCGTCAGGATGACGAAATGAAGGGGGGTTACGTTTTAATGTCTATCGTATCATTGCGCAGGTCATCTTTTGGCATCATCGTTCATTCAGATCCGGCTTCAATATAAATACAAGCGCTTCTATAAGTACGCCAGTTTAAATTTGGTCGGCTCAGCGAGTAAGATACATTAAACATACACATTGTATATACGTTCAATCGTAAAATGCAGTTCGGCACTGCTCTTACGATAATCTCGTGCGCCTTGTTCGCGAACGGAAGAGGATATAGATTTGCTTCGAAAACGTACGATTTCGCCAACGAACCGTCGGTACTTACTAATCTGAAAGCAGCAAGTTTCGTGTACGCCTCTTGCGACGGCGGCTCTCACGCGTCGCAACAGAATTGTACTGTACACTTCAACAAAGACGTATTCGGCTCGCAAACGGATCGATATTGTAACGTATCTCTGACGGCACAACTGAAACACGGAGAAATCGGATTCGAGATGGACGTGGTACCTTGGGGATCGGACCGAGTCATCCTCGTCTGGCTGGAAAAGCACAGGTACTTTCAGGAATTATTTTTGGTGAGAATCACCGTGATCAATTTTTCCGACGACTGCAAAACCACGGAAACGGAAATAGTGCCGAAGCTCTTCTTCATCCCGACGGATTTGAACGTCGAGGACGTCGTGATCGTCCCCAACAAGGATAATTTCTCCGTGGTATTCCGAAAGACTGTGAGGCAGTTGGGTAAAGAAGAAGGCTTCTACTTCAAAGTGAACGTGGACGCGGAAGGAAACGCGGACAAGCCTCGTCCGTGGTTTTCCGAAGGAGACGGAGGTCACGTCAAACTTTATCCGCTTACGCGCGACTCCTCCTCGACAAATTATCTGCTGGAGCTGAGGGACGCCCAAGGAAGTTCGTTCTTCCTGCTGAAGAACGAAGAAAGTAAGTACAATTGGATCACTTTCAAATGTATCCTTTTTTACATTGAATGAAAATGAATAAAAACTTTTTCGCAGAACCATACAAGACTCTCAACAAAATTCCGCTGCAGTGGTACTACAAAATCTCGACGGCCCACGACACCATTCGCATTTGCATAAAATACAGCCCGAACATGGAATGCACTCAGTACGATCGCGACGGCAACGTCAAATCGCGGCACCGCTTCGAGATGAACGAGACCGACTACCCGTCCGCCGTTTTTAATCTCCCCGACAACGAGTACTTGGTCACTACCGTGCAATCGGACGCGTTCACCGAGAGCGCGATAACTCGCTTCGCGGTGACGAGGATCGACGCCGAGGGAAGGCGCGGCAGGCGGATAGACATCGACGATTTCGCGTGCCGCGGACTCTGGCACAAGAACGCGAATTTCGTCGAATATGAAAACGGGGAATTTTGCACGAATTTTGCCTGCCCGGAAATGCAGGGGGGCGGCGCGTTTGTGAACAGGAAGAGCGGCAACTATTTTCTCGCCAAGACTTGTTTCTCGATTCAAGATTTCTGAGGGGAAAGTATTGTATTTTGAAGGGAAGTCTATAGTTGCTTGGAATTTTTTTTATATAAATATGTATTATTGTGTGCGTACTTAGTTTCTAACGAATAGATGTACTCGTAAAAGTGAATTAAGTATTAATTATACTATAATATATCAATTATTATTAAGTGATAAAATACGTCATTTTATTATTATTATAAAGTTATTTAGACTTATAAAAACGTGCATTGAATGGAAATAATAATGTCATTTTTAAATTTAAAAACAATGGAAAAGAATTGTTAATTGGTAATATGTGTAATGCTCCTAAAAAACTTGAATAAAAATTAATTGAATTTTTTTTATACATATTTATGAGTATATTTTTATTTTTATTTCAACATCTTTAATTTTGGAAATTCGTTTTATTAATCATTTCTCGATATGTATTATCGCTTCCGGTTGTGAAAAAAATGCGATTGGAGATATTCAAATTTTGCTTCTGCAGTAATCATTACTTGCGAGAAAGCTATAATGACTTACTTAAATCGTTCGATCGTTTTATCAATGCATAGATTAGATACATAAAAATGCTACATTAGCCAACAAATTTCATCGTTTTATTTTTACAACATAAATACTTATGAATCAGAAAAAAGCCCCTTATAAAAAGCTGAAAAAAAACTACAAAAAGCTGCAGATTATCTTAAAAAATAAAGGTTGGAAAAAAAACGAACAAAGAATTTCTTCCTCCAAACTGTTAATAACCGTCGATGAACCGAGAAAACTCTACCCCTTAAATTACACATAAATAAAGCATCTGTCCCCCGAAGGCTGCGCACAATATATATCGCGCACAACGCACGCGCGAGGGCCTCCCCCCTCCCGAAAAAAGAAAGAAAGAAAAAAAAAACTGTCGCCTCTTCGTGCATTTGCCTTAGAATTTTACTTTCCCCGTCTCCTTTCTGGCTCTCCTTTGTCGTCTCGCGCGCGGTTACGCCGTAAAGAATCGTGTCGAGCTTTAACCTTGACAATGAAACCGCGGCACGACCGCACGCTTCTTGCTCGTTCGGGCCGGTCGGTCGGCCGGTCGCTCTCTCTCTCTCTCTCTCTCGGGGTCTCTTCTAGAACTCCGCGAAAAACGTAAAGTCGCCGCTTCGTAGGCTCTCTTTCTCCGCCTGTGGCATTGTCTCGGGGCTTCGCCGGGCGGACTTTGCAACGAACTTTTCGGGAACTCGGCCGTGCTGCGGGCTCTCCTTTTTAGTGGAGATTTTTTTTTTTTTTAAAGGTGGTTGCAGCGATTTTAGGAACATGTTTTGTCTGGATTTAAGAAAGCTAAGGTCGGCGTGAAGTTTTTACAATTTTCTCGGTTATTAATTACGAATTAATTAAGGGTTAATTGAAAAAGTGGCAGTAACGATAATTTATCGATTGCGCAATAAAATAAGATTGAACTATAAAATATCGATCAGGGTGGCAAACAATTTTTCCGAGAAAATTTTTATGACTTTTAACCACAATCCTTTTAAATTCATGAGCTTTCCGGAAAGTAGTTCGTGTCACTTTTCAAAAGTCCAAAGTAGAAGTGACATTTCGAGGGCGGACGAAATTGCTCTAGATTTTAAAAATTTTAAATCTTAACCGTAAGTCACCGTCGCGTGATATTTCCAACTTACAATAAAGACGCAAGAAAACAGCGCCTAAAGTATGTAATTCCCAAGGGAAGACGTCCTGGGCTAAGAAATACATTTCGAGATTGCCCTTTGAATTTTTCAACTAATCAGTAGGTTCAAATTAAATTAGAAAAATTTCTTGGATTAAATAGTTAAATAGGGAAAAATCACAAAAAAATATGCAATTCAGGGCTGAGAAAAAGAAGTTTTTACTTTCCTTTATAAATAATTGTCGTACAAAGTATTAATCTACATTAAAATATAAAAGAATATTTTTCCAGCTTATCTATGTTTCTTCACACAAGTATACATTTGCTGCTCTCTTTCGTCTTAAAACGAAACCTACGTAAAAGAACATATAATACGGTTTAACATTACCGATAATCAAAAGTAGAAAATCTACTTTGGCATCTTATCTCCGTGGCCTCGCGATCCAAGCGAAAAATCAGACAAACTCCGCGCAAACCATTTAAACGTCTAAATAAAGGAAGAAGTAGCGAAGCCTAGGCGATAATCGCCGAAGCAGGAAGAACAGCTCAGCGCGGCGAACATTCGCACAGCGATCGCTGAAGCGCAGAGCGCGGATTCAGTCACGTAAAACCTTAGCCGCGGCGTTGCGTCACCTAACGGCGGCGGAATATGTAAAAAGTGCGGCTCTCTCGGCGTGTGTACCTACAGTGGAAAGCGATTAAGCGCGAGCTCGTACACTCTTGAATAGGCAAAGAAGTCGCCTCTGCTGCTACTCCTTTTTTTTTTTTTTTTTTTGTTTGGGAAAGACAATGCGGTTTAATTATACAACGGCCATTGTTCCTACCGCAGAAGTGAATTCAACGGCGAGTTTTCCTTCGCTCGCGAGGATACGTTGAGGCGGAATTTCGCTCGGGATCCGTGTAGGGATTTTTTGGATTTTTAAAGAATTATCGAAATTTCTGCGGGTTAGTTTGCGGAGCAATGCTAGGTACGATGTATTATAGGAGATTCTGACTCTATGTCGTCAAAGTGCAGAAACAATTGATTTACTAAATGTACTTTACAGTTTTCTGTGGTATTATTCTGCAACCTCGAATTTGAAATTTGCATTTAGAGATGCAGTATGCATTCAAGCAATGGTCAAGTTTTTAAACTATACTTTTTTGAGATGTCAAAGGAATTTTGGAAAAAACTTTTTGTTTTACATCGTTGACCAATCTAGTTGACATTTTTTATCTTTGCTTTATAATTCCTTCCAAGAAGAAACTAATCAATACCATTATCCGACGGTTAGTTGTCATTAAAATTACAGTAAGAGCCTAATAATTTCTATTTTCCACTGATTAAATAGCTTACTATATATACCTTCTAATAATTATTAGGTCAGATAAATAATTCAATCTTTATTTATAAGTTTTAGACTCGTCGAAGCATTGACCCCAATCTTCAATTATCTATAAATAAAACGACAATACTAAAATAAAACATTACCGCGTAATCATTCGAAATGGACATTAAAATTAATTAACCATTAAGCATTATGCAAACACAGCAAACGCATCAAATTATATTCGGGCGATGATGTTTGATCATTTCATGCGCACTGATTCAGCTCCGTCCTCTTCACCGAATTCATTAAATGATAATCGGAGCGTTTATCCAAGTTTGATGATCGCTATACGGCGGCTAACGAATAATCCTACCATGACAAGTCCAATAAAGTGATGGCTCTCAAACGAAACGGCTCGCTTTACGCTCTCTTAATAAAGCAATGTTCCCTGCTCGAATTCGATTGGTCAATTAACAATTTTTTTATTCGTCTCGGATTTGTTAATGTTTGTGAAAAGGTCTTGCTAAATTTACTAACTATTATGTTTCGAATCTTGATCTTAAAATACTTCTACATCTGACCTTAAAATGGGCGTATCTCAGTGCTCTTTAGAATAATACTTTTCACAATTATTCCGACCGTTTATTTCTCTAAGCCGTAGTGAAACGCGCCGAGTTTTTCCCACTAGAGCCTCTAACGTAAAAACGCATCGAATCCACCTCAATCGTAACCGCTGACCATTGACTCGTTAAATTCTCCGAAAGAGAAGAAAAAAAAAAGCACAAAAGCGCCCATAAACCCCCGGAGGCGCGAAAGGACGTCGTAAATTTATCGAGGCCCAATTAATCCGCGGATAATCGAACAAAGACGAAAGGCGCACGCGAAAAATCAATGAGCGACCCAATTGCCGCTGCGATTAATAAACAATAAAGAGCCACCGCCGATTACGCTCGACTTTCCACAACCCCTTTTCCAGAGCGATATAATTAGCCGCTCTCTTTTTCTCTACTCCTGCCGATGCCGCCGTTGCCGCCTGCGGTGAAACGTCGCGAAAGCCCATCATCGATCGTCGCGCGCGTGCGAGTTGGATTTCAAATTTCCTGAGCGTGGAGAGCGAGTTCGTCGCGGGACGATCGGTCGAGGCGCAACGTCGCCGCACTTTTTTTCTTTTTTCTTCCCGGTTGCGCGGCACTTTTCGAGTGCGGGCGATGGAATTTAATTGTAGATACGGCAATTATTACTATGGAATATTTGGAATTCAATTTTTAAATCTCACGAAAACGTCGTGATACAAAATTTCACTTTAATTACGCTCCACCGCCCAAAAACCCACATAACCTCCCAGTATCTCCTCCGACAATTCCCGCTTGCAAACCAACCCGCCCAAATCACCGCAATCCGCCTCCTCCCTCGAGCACGAGGAAACAAAAGCTAATAAAACCCTACGCGCATTTAACCCTCATCAAGGCCCCACACAGCCCGTCAAACCCCTTCCTCTCTTTCTCTCTCTCTCTCTCTCTCTCTCTCTCCGCTGACAACAAAAAACTCAATAGCCCGACACTTCTCTCCGACAGCGTCGATTGTCCGCGCGCGGCGCGCTTCCGGTTCCGCTGCTTCCGCGCGTAATGAAAATAAAAAAAAGAAAGAAGGCGAGCTCCGGGAGAGGGGAATTTAAAGCGCCGCAATCGAGCGGACGACGACACGCCCCTCTGGACTCGCATTGTTCGGCCTAATTTCCAGGAAAACGCGGCGTGCCATCTTTTCAACGCGGCGCTCATTATGCAAACCTGCAGCCCGCACACCGAGCACGACGAGTTACGTGCCGCAATTGCGCGGCTGTCGAACCGGATGGTTGGACTGGGCGGCTGGATGGACGAGTATCGAAGCGCTTTTTGCGCGGCGAGGGCGTTTTTTTTTGCACGGACGGGTTATTTTGGCTTTTTATCTATGCGTTTTGGAGATTAATCGGTATTTCGAGAAGTTGATAATGTTGATTTAGGCTTTGGGGAGTTTAGAAACCGATAGTTTCAATGGATTGCTTTTGCTTAACCTGGATTTTGAATACAAACCGTAAAGCATCGTAAAACATGTATGATTTTATATTTTACCTTTAATCAGTACTTTAATCTTACGCCCGTTGTTTCAAATCGATAATTCCTGACAAAAAAACAAAGCTAACAGTAGCTTTAGAAAGTTTTCATTAACGGAATATCGCAAAAGCGTCTACTTTCTACAATAAACTCATAATTTTCAGACCATCCACTGCACACACACCTCGGATGAAAATTTGGTTTTCTCCTCCTCGGACGGACACTTCGCAATTTTCTTAATTCGCGCTCGCGCGGAGGAACTTTCTATACCGCCGCGCGCGCGAATTCTAATCCGCGCAAAAAAAAAAAAAATCGAATTCATAAAATTTTCGCCTCGCCTCTCTCTCTCGCAACGCTCGGCTAAGCGAGGCGTTCGAAAGGCTCTCCCGATATCGATTTCGAAGGCGATCATCGGCCGCAAGCCTGACTCGAATGACAGAGGAACGCTCGTGAGAAAGTCCAGGCCGAGAGTTCGCCTCTCTCGGTTATCTCGTTTTTTTGCCGCCTCGGCGATTATGTCCGATCGGGGCTCGAGCTCGCTTTTCTAGAATGCAGAGCGGCTTGTTTAATTAGGCGGCGAGGCAATGTGATTCGCGAGTCGCGAGACCTTTTGCCGGTCGTCTTGCGTTTGGGAATTTGAATTATGATACGGTCGGTGGGACTTGAGAAGACGCCGAGCGCGGAATGCGGAAAAATCGGCTGAGACGTAAGCTTGTGTAGACTTCAAAAATTTAGAATCTTTGTAAATTATTTAATAATAGCTAAAATAAGTACATCATATATCAATAAAAAATCCACGGCGCTGTTATTACCCCAAATAACTCCCCTCCTATCATCCACTGACTTTTCCACCGAAATTCACCCAGATTTCCCTCGCTCTTCCGGAGCCAACAAGTGAGCTGCTCGAGAGAGCGCAGCCAAGAAAACCGATCCGGGTGTATCGTTGAGCAGTAAGGGCTCTTGCTCGAATACGAGGAGGGAGCAAGGTGCAGACATCGTTTGTGGACCGTCGTCGCTTGTCAATGGCTGGCATTCATCACATTGCGTCGCGCCACCTGCGCGGAGTCCCCCGATCTCTCTCTCTCTCTCTAAGCTCGAGTGGAAAAAAAACGCGCGCGCCCTTTTCGGAGCGAGGGCGAGGAGGAAGGAGTGACCAGTTATGCTTAGGACACGGCTTTTACTTGATGAGATTCTGCTTTGGCGAGGGATTTTTGTGCCCCTTTTTCGTTGTACGTTTTTGAGGGAAATGTAAAAGTCAGAGGTGTGCTCGTGTTTCGTTTCTTAAAATTTGATGAGTAAGTAGCTCGTGAGAAATAAGTAAATGAAAGTTATATATATAATTTTGGTGAAATGTAAAAGAGAAAACTGAACAAAATCCAGGGACCTTTGGCGACTGTGTATTTTTGAGTGTAATTTAATATGGAGTCAAGTTATTTTAAAGTTCTCTTCTTACAACCGAATACCGTTTTCCGAAAAAACCCTTTCATCTCTAAAAGGTTCATATTGCAAATTACGGTATAACGGTTTTGAGGTATTACGTTTTAAAATTTTTTAACATATTTAATTTTATACATTTCGATTGTCGCGCATATCAGTATCGAGAAAATATTCACATCCATCTAATTTCCAATAACACCTCCGTCCGCTTCCCGAGGCTCTCGAAAAAAAAAGAAAGAGAAAAAAAATTCTTTTGAAAAGCGGCAGCAAAGTAACCAGCGACTTTACAAGCGATCATTTCCCCTCGAATAAAGAAGCCTCTCCTTCCCGGCGAGGCAACACTCTCCGGGTATGCGTTTAATAATGCAAAGCCAAGGCGGGAACGAGTTCGAATGCGTTCGAGAGGCGAGTCTTGTCACAGGATTAAAGAAAGGTATGCGAGAAGCCCAGCCCTGACTTCTTTCCCGACTACACCTTATATACTCCCTCTTGTGCGTTTACGTGCATTATATATACGAGCACTCCTTTTTCTCGAGATACGGAGAGAAAGAGAAGTCTCTTGTTCCTCCGGTGAAGATTGTTTTTTTTTCTCTTTTTTTTTGGATGATAAAAGGCGAGACTGAAGAGCTGAACATTACCTCAAGGTGTAGGTACTCTCGGAGGCTTTTGGATTGTCGCTGGTAAACGTAGTTTTGAGAAGGATAAGAAGCTCTTGTAAAATGAAAGAGTAAATTAAAAGATGGAAGATGAGGAGAGTTTCTCGTAATGTTTTGGTAGCCTGGGTTTCGAGGACGATGTGTGTTAATGTTTAAATTAGTAGTGGAATGCATGCAGTGGCTGCCTGCATTTTAGACTGTCAAAAGAATTGATTGCTTATAATTTTTGTAGTTTGAGAATGAAAATTTTGAATATTCTGATTTTATTTATGTACTACTTATTGCTTCCTCCTAGAGGAAGTTTTGTGATAGTAATTTTTCGAGTTGCTGTAAAAACATGTTATAATTGCATTTTGAGGTATCAGGAATCAGAATAAATGGTTTTTGAAAAATGTCTGTATGGATGTGTGTGTGCGTGGCCGCACATCCATCCGACTGTATTGTAGAATTAATCGATTAACAATCCTTCGCCGCCAATAGTTTTTTCATTATTAAACCACGTTTGCATCATTATTTTTAGAAGTATAAAGGATCAAATGAAAGGTTATGTTACTGGCTTTAAAATATATTTCTTATTTGAACTAATCTAATGTAAATGTAGGAAATTGTATAGTTTTTTAATATTTTATTTTTTAAGGTTTGTTTTTTTTGTATTAACTTACAAGGAGAGTTTTACACGTTTTAAGCACAAGTGTTTTGCAATTTTGGAATATATTTTTTTATAAAAGAATGCGAAAGAAATCATGCCGTTTTAGCTAAAATCTAAGAAAAAACGATATTTGTTCAATCATTTGTAAATTCACAAAAATTCATGGTAGAGTAGGCTAATAGGCACTATTCGAAAGGTGGAGATTAAGCCCTAAAAAAGGTTTTATAGTAACAATAAAAATTCACCGCAATGTAGTAAAAAACTCAAATTGCAGATACAACATTTCTGTTCAAAATATTGGCATTGTACGGTGGTAATTTCTTCTAGACAGTTGAGAAAGAAGACATCTAATGCCAAATTTGTATAAGTTTAATATTTACTTTACGTAAAATTTTTTACCTATACACGATGTTTCAGAACCATCCCATAATCTCCATACCAATGGATAGAAATTTATATGGATAATTTAAAAACATTTTGTTAGTTTTTTATGGTGGTTCATTATCTACTTAATTTGACTGTCAATTCTACTCGGACATCCATGCTGAGAGAAATGTTCTACTAAAAATTATCCTGATTTGTATAATAAATCAATTAATAAATCTGTCATCGGTAGTCATATTTCGTAAAACTTAAACTAATGCACTTTTTCTAATAAACTCAGATAGCTGACAAAAAAGGTTTAGATGTACCTTATTTGTCATCATTTAATCACGGTAGACTCTAACCGAACAGTCGATCTTACCGTTCGTGATGATCGACGATCGAAAAAAAGAACAGAAAAATGGCTCCCGATCACCTTCTCCCAACAGTCTTACAACTGCACCTCACATAAAAATATGTCCTCTAAATGTATCTATCCATCCAGTCATCCATCCACTCATTTATCTCTCCATTCATCTACTCCTTTGTCTTGCATCTTACTCCGTGCCTCTCTCCCGAAAAAATAGAGCAAGAGGAACGTCTTCGTCTTATAATCGGTCCACTCGCTTTTTTTTTCTCTCTCAGTGGCCTAAGCCGAGCTTTGTGCCACCTTTCGCAGACGAGCACCGTCGAGAGTTTGGCTCGATTAAAGGGTCGCGATGTGCATTGTTTATAGGCTATGGATATATACCCTCGAGGCCTTCCCTCAGCCTCTCTCCGGCGAGCTCGTTGATGTCGCCGGAAAGTGGAGATTCTAGTTCTCAGGATTCCAGATGTGTCGAGTCTCGAGTGCTGGATACAATGCCGACGATGAGGTAAGGGATGATTGGAAATTTTGGAACCGTGTCAACGAGAACTATTTTGAGTTTTAGAAGTGGCTCTTTGATTGGTTCGCGAATTGTTTTTGAGGAATTGAAAATTTTGTTGGGCGAGACGAGAGAGCGAATGGTTTACGCGTTCATAACAAGTTTATAAACATGATAATGTTTTAAATTAAAATATAAGCGTTATCACATTACGTATACAAATATTTACGTTTTGATTATAATAAATTTAGTTATGCTGCCTGATGCTAAAGAATGAACAAATTATTTCAAATTTATCATGTATGAGAATTGAAACGGTTAATTTCAGGAAATATTTTCGACTGTACAAAAAGTAATACAAATTTATTGACTTATTTATGAGCTTTTAAAAATTTCAGGAGAAAAATATTTATATATCTTGTAATGAAAGAACCTTACTGCAAATCAGTAATATTATAACTGCCAAACTTCTTATCTTTTTCACGCAATTATAGCAGTCTGTTTTATTTATCAAAGTGGATAACTATAATCATAGACGTAAAGCAGTACACGCTCTTTATCAAAATTATAAATTACAAGTGGTCGACAGTAATCAAACAGCGAACATTATTTTCAAGGTTCTACAACCTACATAAACATCTCAGATCCGTTTCCTAAGAAACAATTTTCAAACCATAAAAAAATCCCTACGAAAACCACAAAACCTACATTCCTATATCCACCTTGAAAAATAACGAGCAAAACGCCGCGCGCTCGCGGGACTCCCGACGACATCTAGCGGCGGCTCCTTGAACCGCCACAACACTTCTCCTTTCTCGCTCGATCGCCCGCGGGTAAAGAAACTCCCTGCAGCCGGCGGAGCGCTTATCTGACGGAGGAGAGAAGAGGTTGGCGCGCCGCCAGAAAGAAAGCGCGCGCGCGACTTGACCGCGCGCGATCGCGAGGAAGGAGGCAAAAAAGGGGAAGTGCGCTAAAGCCAAAGCGAGCGTAAAATCGCCGGGCGATTTAGGTCTTTTCGGCGTTTTGCCTACCCGGAATTCGAGCATTGTGTGCAGGCGGGAGGGAAATTCCTCGCTGGGAATGATGTAACTTTGGAGGGAGGATGGTTTTGCGGGCGATTTTTTTAAATTGGAAGAAAATTGATATTTCGGGAATATTGAATTTTTTATTGTTAAATTTGACGTCGATTTTAACTTTACTTTTGAACTTGCACACGTTTTCATTTTGATTTCTATAGAAAATATATTTTAATCTGCTTCTATATTTGGGTCTAATATTAATTTTTTTTACAAAATTTATGCAGTATCGAAAGAGATCCGAGATTGTCAATTTAATTTGGCAATTCAAAACTTTAATTTCGTTTTAAAGTCTGCCCTTTTTAACCCAAATTACCTAAAAACCCTTATTTCTACTCGACCCGAAAAACTGCCCGTCCCATCAAAAGAAAAACGGTCTTCAATTCGCGCAGCTTCCGCCTTAAAATACGCCGAATGTATCCCCGCGGAAGTGGGAGAGAAGAGATACGCACCTGAGAATGGGCTCCTCCTCGGGAGAGTTCAGGAAGCCGGAGACGTCATTGACGGCCAACAAGGTGGAGCCGCGGGGTGACCTCGGGCCACCCTCCTGATCGCGGATCAGCAGCTCAGTGCGGCCATTCTGGAAGGGACTGCTCGCGCGACGCTCGCTTTCTCGAACGCCGCTCACCTGGAGCACCGTCTGCAGCTGGAATTCGAAGGGTAAAAAAAAAAATTAAAATAATTAAATTTCTTATATATTATTATAGTATCTAAAATAATATAAAGTGTTTAAAAGATAATAATTTCAAATAAGTATTCATTACTGGAACTGAAATACTAAAAATGTTACTTTTATAAATGAAATATCACCCCTTTGGGTGCAAGTGAAAGTTCTACTTTAATAATCATGGTATCATTCTAATTACGATCATAATTCCTTTCAATTAAATACATTATTTCAACCCTCTTTTAACAGTAAATAATTAAATTTTTAATTTGTCTTACATTCAAAAAATCCCTCCGCTCCAAATGAGCCACTAAAAATAAAAAAAAATAAAACGTTACTCCTCCAGTTTAAATGCAGTCCGCCCCCACGCAGAGCTAAATTTTAAAAGTAAACGGTACCCCGGGGAGTCTGCGCGGCTCCTACTATCTTGCCCGCACACGATATGCAAAGAACAGTTTTTATATATCCGTTTTAAAACTACATCCGCGCTTTTAAAGCGCGCCAAATGAAAACGGGCAGCTGTACTCTGTCCGCTTGATTGTCGTTTAATTATAGAGGGCGATTAGGGGGGGGGGGGGAGGGCTCACCTGGAGTTCCGCGTCCTCGGGGCAGCTCTGCTGCTTCTCTAAGGCCGTCCGTTGATCGGGCGAGTCCTTCACGCTTTTCGGGATCGTTCCGTTGCTCAATTTCGTCGGCCCGCCGTCTCTGAAAAAGCAAGAGCGCCGCTCGTTCAGTTTGATTCGCGGCTGGCAACGTCTGCGAGAGTGATTTAAAGGAGCGAGGTAATGACGGATGGTGATCGGTGAGTTTTGATGGAATTTCGGAGCTTTTTGCAGTGAAGGATATCGCGAGCCTCCGTTGCACGTTTGAAATTTGAATTTTACAACAGTCGATTGCCCACATTTAGTTTCTTCGACGATGCGTATAAAGATTTAATCCTCAACACTCCGAGAGTGGTGTGCTGGTATTTCATTATTTCGTTCACAATGACGTTTTCTGATTTATTATATTCGTTTGGATATTGCAAAAAACTAAAATTCTCTCGACCACGATTCTAAATTCAACAGCAACTCGGAAAATAAGGAGTTCACGTAATCCCGACTTGATTAAAAATCCTCTCAACAAAGTCACTTGCATTCAAGCCAACGAAAGCGACTCAACTCCGCGTAATCCCCTCCTCCCCCCGCCGCCGCGCCCGACCATTCGGCGGAGCAACAACAAAAACGTCTCTCAAACTCTTCACAATCAGTTCCCTCTCGTTACGTGCCACGTCGTTTCCATATCTCGTCCGACGCGATCTCGTTTCGTAACCCTGGCCGTAACCTTGCCGCGGCGGCGGCTCCTCGAGAGAGAGAGAGAGAGAGAGAGAGAGCCCGCAGGATGCACGCACGCGTGCCCTTGCCGTGGCCGCTGGTTGTTACGCAAGGGCCCCCGCCGCCGGGAAGACGGTTTTTGCCGCGGTTACGTGTCGGTCGTCTTTGCAGTGCAGCGCGGGGTTTCGAGCGGATGGGATTGAGGGGCTTACGGAGAGCGAACAGGATATGGACTGTTTAGCGGAAGAGTTTTTTTTTGCGAATGTCTCAGAGGACGGATTGACGTAGAAAAGATGTTGAAAGGATTTTTGGGAAAAAAGATTGAGATGTATTTTTTATCGTTATATTTATTGACGTGTTTATTTACTGTGATTTAACGAATCACTCGTAAAATAAGGAATTGATCTGGCTTTATTTCAAGAGAAAATGAGCTGTTCCATAAGTTATTTGAAAAGTTCAACTATACTTTTTCTACGTGAAAATTTTACATATTTATTGGATACTTTTCATTTTAAAAATCAGTTTTAAATTCATAAAAAGTTAGTTAATAATGTTATATTTTACGTCTCTTGCATATGCAGTAACATTAATAGAATGATTTGTATGCATAATGAAGTAAGATCAAACGATGACTATCGAATAAAACACGAACTTTACGCATTTTCTAGAATGATTATAATAAAATTCATAGAATGTCACTGTCGATTTTCTCGTTAAACAATCGATAGAAGTAATTTTAAAAAATTATAATTTTTATACTTCAAATTGTTATATCTATTTTCATATTTAAAACTAAAAAAAAAAAATCCAAGCCATCCCTCCTCAAAGGGGCAAAACCAAAGAGCCTCCTTGAACCAGGCAGACCTTCAGAAAAGTCAGAAAGAATGCTCACTTGTCGGAAACTGTCACCGTGATCTCGCTGCTCGCCGCATATTTCTCCGGGGGCTTCTCGCTCGTCGAAGCGGCACCGCCTTCGGTTATCTGCAAAAGATATCGAATTTTGTCATTATTCAGCGCTATTTTATTTTCGGCGGCCGCCGCCGAGGAGAGGAGGAGAGAGAGAAAAAAAAATCAATCCCCAGGCTTCTTCGGCGGACGAAGAGAGACCTTCGCTCGTGAAAAACCTGCCGGCGCAGCGATTCCGTCTTTTATACGCGCGGATTTTGAGCGGAGTGCCGTCGTTCTGGCCTTCTTTTTTCTTTTATCGCGTTTTAAAATTTTCAAAATGGGCAGCTTCGCGCAGCTTCGGCTGGGTTTGATTTTTAGTTTTTATTACGCTTTTTCGATCCTTAATTATAGTTACAAGAAACATTTAATTTAAAGCTCGCTCCAAAATACAACGATTAAATAAAACGAATTCGATTTGAATAAGTATACAGAAGGCAGAGAATTACAAAAATTAAAAAGAAGTAACAGTTTAATTAGAAATCCTTTTTAATTGGCTCGTCAAGCTGTCAAGCTTGAAACCCATGTCGTCGAGTAAAGAGCGATTATTCCTTCAAAGTAAGAAACTTGTACGCGATGCCATCAGATAAACCTCCATCTTTAGACTCGCCGCAAAAAAAGCCTGTAATTTAAAACCCTCCCATATCACTTCGAACTATCAAAGCAATATAATACTTTACTTCAAAACACCTTTATACATCGAAAAATCCCCGAGAGACTTTCGCGCGCGGCTGTAAGAATACATCTCTCTCGGCGGCGCAAATCGGCTCTCTTCGCATTCCCCTGGAAACGGCAGAAAGAACCGAAGTGAGCCTTTCCACAGCCGAGCGAATTCGCAAGCCGCGCGCCGCGCGGAAAGAATTTAATAAAAGAGCCGACGCGGACTAATCGCCAGGTGAGCATCTCGGCGTGTTGCATAAGCATCGCCGAGGAGAAGAAGAAGAAGCGCCTTCGCGGACGGAGCGAGGCGAGCGGCTCTCCGGCCGCGCGGAACGGAAATTTATGTCAGAAGCCGAGGAGCGCGGCTTTGTGCGAATGTGCGCACGTGTCGATGAGCGCCGAAGATGCGCCGCCGCTGTATCAAGGCCGCGAGCGAAGCTTGGAAATCGAGGCGGTGAAAAAAAAATTGCGGGCGAGACTGGAGGGATTTCGCGGAGGTTCGCCGTGCGAGAGGCTGACGCGATTTGTTTGCGAGCTTTTGGGAGACCGTTGGAAGTTTTCGCTGTTGTTTGGCCAATTTTTGGCGAATTGCAGATTGGGACCAAATTTGGTCAACTGTTAGTGAAATTTCCAACAGGGGAGGCATATGGAAAAGATAAATAGATCGACTTTGGAAAGGCCAAGTTTTGAACAAAATATTGTACAAAACTGGCGTACGAATAGTAGATATACGATTTCTCAGTATCTGTTGGTTCAATTATCTGATCTTTTTTGAATGGAATGGATTAAAGATAGCTTTAATAATGATAGATTTTAATCAACTGTCTGTGCAATAATGAAGAGGTTATATAACTTTTGAAGGTTTTTGTAACGAAAGTGTTATTAATTGCGTTTTACCATCGCCCAAGGATAAACGACGACGCTTCAATCTCTTCAAAATATTGACACGTCAAAATTAGCATTTTCTGAAGGATCGAAAAGCAATTTAAAATGAGCTAAGCTGCTCTGTATGAAATCTGCCACTTAAAAGTTTGACTGCGAAGGAATAATCAGCGACCCGAAAAATCCTTTCATACAAAATTTTGGAAAAATCGATTTAATTATAACCCTCATTGGAAATACTTCAGGAAGTTGGTAGAAAGGTGCACAAGATCGCATTTAGATTGGCCAATTTTCAAAGTAATTTGTTCCGAAAAAAGACGAAGAAAGCAAATTACACAATTCTTTTAGTAGATAAATAATAAGCTTGTTTTGTTATAATATTATAATAGAAAAACTAGTTGCTATGACCCTTATGTTTTCGTCGATTTGAAGTAATTCAAAACCCTTGTTTTTACTTTATTTAAGAGAGAATTATTGTTATTTGAGTTATAAAATTCACTATTACAAATGTCGAAAATTTTCAACATTTAAAATCAGTGTTCAAACTAAAAATCCCCTTTTCACTAAAATCACTAACTATTTTTCCCAAAACCAAGCTAAAACGAAAAAAACCTTTAAAAACCATCGACTCGACTTCACTGCCCCATCCAGTTCGAAGTGAATTAAAGGGCCGCGGCAGAGATTAGCAACGAATCTCTCGAGCAGCGTCAACAAATCCCAACTCGCGGATGCACAGAGAGATAGAGAGAGAGAGAGAGCTCTCAGTGCATCTTTGAGACAGATTGCGAAACGATTGTGCAGGCGGTGTTGCGTGTATACAGCCGCCGCTGCAGCAAACTTTCTTTTCAAGGGCTACTGCTGCTGCCGCTGCCGCTGCGGCAAAGTGACTTCAAAGCGAACGGCTGCTCCAAAGCCCGAATTTTCGCGAATTAATTTGAACATTCTGACGCTGCCGAGCCCCGACGTATCGGATCTCAAGCGCAAAATTAAGTGCTTTAAGTGATATTACGGAGGGCGCTGTTTAGCGAGTGTCTTGTTAAATTAATGCGTGTTGAGGAATGCATTTTAGAGAATATCTTTAGGAGGACCATTATAATAGTATCTTTTTACCGAAGTTTAGATTTAGAAGGTGACCAAAAATTGGATTAAACACTTTTGATTTTTGAGATTGTTGTTAAAGTACTCGTATCTCTTCAAATGCGAATGAAGTGTTTTTTTTTTTAAATTATTGTTAGCTTTTTCATGGCTTCATTTAACTATTGATATAATACTTCCATCTGCTAATAATTGTAAGAGCCTCCTTTGTTCCTCGACCCGCGAGAGCATTTGAGAAGCTTATAAATTGCAAAAGAAGGAATTTTCCGACGTTATAACTAAAATTACGAAACTTTAATTAGCTCGCACTTATATCCCTGCGTAATTGCTCGAAACTTTTAGATAACTGGCAAGTGCGGAAGCGCGCAAAAACGAAAAATCTCCCCGCCCCCTCGAGCCTTCCCGTCGGCGGGCGATAAAAACGCATAAAATCTAAAAAAAATACACGGCCTCATTGTTTCGCGGCCGTGTCGTCACAATGACTAACGCTCGTAACCGGCTTCCATAAATTTATACGACGACGCGCGCGGCGCGGGACTATACGTAAACGCGCGCGAGCGCGAGTATCAAACCAAATACGGCTTGCAAACGTTACGGGGGAGCTTTCGAGGGTGGCAGTAAAAAATAAAAATTACTCGAGTAATGCAGTGAGCCCGCCTCGGGCCCTGCCGCCCGTAAATTTTTATAGAAAAGACGTTTTCCCCCGGTGGGAGAGAGGTCGCGGAAAATCTGACGCGTCGATCTGAGATCCGAGGGGAATGCTGAGTGTAACGGTCGTTCGTGAGTTATTGACGAATTAATAACGACCGTCGCATTGTTGGATTATTGACGATTGACGGTGGCTTTTGTCGTGAAATGTGACTATTCGGAGCTTTTTTTGTTTTAAGGAACGTAATTCTGACGTTGTTGTAGTTAAATCATGGGCTGCTAATCGCCAAAAAAACATTCAGATTTTAATAATTGATGATTTAGTTGAATATTCAGTTGAAACATTGATATGAAATGTTTGCGTGACATCGGAAATTTTTTTAACATTGGTAAAACATTTTTTATTTAGTAAATAAAATGTGAAGATTCCGCGTTTTGCTTATTCCGTAAACAAGCCAACCTCTCAACGTCCCGTACGATTTCCATCAGAAAATTAAGCAAAAACTCCACCGTATCCGGCGCCCGAGAGTCAACTTTCATCGTGCGCTTTTAACGCGTTTTGCATACCTTCGGCGGCGGAAAAAAATGTCGGGCGCGACATTCTAATTTCGGCCGTCGAGATAAGATTGACGACGAGCTCTAAACTGCCGGGTTTACGATTGCCGTTCCGTTACTCGCCCGGAAATATCCCGGGCAAGTCCCGCGCAAGTCGACGAGAGACTCGCTCGTTGGAATTTACGATTTTCGATGGTCGATATGTATACACGCCGCGAAATTAATGATCCTTAATGAGAGGAGGACGGTTACAAAGCCAAGCCGCGCTTTTGTCGTTCGGAAAAATGTTCTGAAAATTTTGCCGAGGCTTTTTGTTCCCGACGGGGAGAAGAGGGGGATATTTCGCGGAGACGGCGAAAATATGTTGTAGACAAAAGTGCGCCGCTGCTTTTTCAGGCGGAAATCATTTGCTGCTTTTAATAACCCGTTGAGTGTAATTACGAGGGGGAGGGAGGGGGGGGGGGGGACATTCAATGTGGCGCGGGAATCTGCATTTATGTTAATAGTAAACAAAAGTTTTATGAATACTAGTAATCATAAAATCTTACCGTAGATAATTAATAAAATGTATTTAAGTAAATTCTGCAAGTACTGCTGGAATAAATACTTTAACGAGCAATTTATTATTTAAATAAGCTAGTCTCATTCGCTTGTCAGCACCTATATAATCAATAAAAGTTTGTTATTCATTTTTCACGATTGTTCGAAACATTGCAAAATCTTTGCGAAATCTTCTGCCATTAATTCGTTTATTTTTAAAGTTATGAGTTCATTTTATTATTAGTACCGGCTATTATGTACCTTTTAATTTGAGCAATGGCGCTTAGTTTCCTGTAACTGGAAAAGACCGTATACCCAGTTTTAAGTACCTTTTAACAGTCCCCTGTAAAAAACGAGTTTCTGACATTTTTTTTTTTTTTTTTCTATTTTTAAAAGTGACTAAAAACATTTGAATAGACAGTCGGTAATCTAGACCTTGCATTCTGAGTAACGACAACCATCAATTTTCTTCGCTTAAATTTCCAAGCTGAAAAGGCTATTTTAAAAAAATGTACGTCAAAAAATTCCAAAACGACGGAGGCAAAAAATACGCGCAAAACAGTAATAAACGCCAAAACTTCCTCTTTTTATTTCAGTGCATCACCGGGCTTAAAAGCGCATTGCAAAGAACCTCTTCAATTCGCGTCTGCCTCTCCGCCCCTCGACCTCCCAAAAAAACTAATCATCCCAAATCCCCAATCGCCAAAACAACTTTCCCAAAACTTTCAATATCTCATCGTCCCTCTCTCTCTCTCTCTCTCCCGTGAGCCTTAATCCTCAGCGTTAATCGAACGGGATTTAGCGGGGGGAATCCCAGCTCATTTTTTCCGCGGATTAGAACGCCGAGATTTTCCAGATCGACGCGGAGCGAGAGCGAGTGAGAGAGAGAGGGAGAGGAGAGCGCTCGCATCGATTATGTACGCGCGCCTTCGGCGTTAACCTACATTTTAATCGGCGCGAGCGAGACTCTCGAGAGAGTCCTGATTTATCGCGCTGCAGAACGCCGCCGCCGCCTGACGCCGTTGAGAAAGTCGCTGCAGCCGCTCGGCGAGAGGAGGAATTCGCGCGATGAGCTGATTTTGGAAGCCGATGAGTTCCTTTGTGAGATTTTCGGAGCGGAGGATCGGGAGAGAGATTGTTAGACAGGCTTCGAGGAGGATTCCTCTGATCTTTGCATCGAAGAAACTCATTGGAATTTGTTGATTGAATGGGTTTTACTGTGTAAGCCGAGCTGCCTTTCTGGCATGTGTAGAAGTTGCAAGGAGATGGTAAAGTGCTATTAAAAGTAATTTACTAAAATTAAATTTTTAAAATTTGGTAGTACAATGGCGAAGACTTTCTAAAAAAGCAAATGAAGTTGAAAAAATAGCTTAATGAAATGTAGAGAAATCGTTTCTAACTTTGAAAATTCTTATTGAATTAAATATTTTCTGTTTAAATATAATAAATATTTTCATTTTTTAGCTAAAGATTTTCGTGAAATACAGGAGATAAGAGTTTGATAAATGTAGACTAGTTTTATATTTTTTAGGACGGGCTTTGATGTTTAAAAAATACGCGTTAGCCTTTTGAAAATATTGTCGGGATTTTACATAAATTCGTGCGAAATTTACATATTTGTGTCAGTAAATATTCTACATACAAATTTATGTAAAATGACCTCGACATACAACTTCTTGCTGCAAACTGACGTCGAAATGATAAATTAATAGAAATCATGAATTTGTAACCATCATCATGCCTGCTTTTCTATGCTTCCGCGTTATAAATTTTAAAAAATATGTTACTTCCGGACAGTTACTTTTTATATTTGAAATGAAAAGCAATTCAATTTTGATTAGCGAATTCAAAAACCAGTTCGTTTTTCATTCGGTTTTTTTATCTACATCAGCTCACCTGTTTCTGTTCCTTCAATATTTGATAAAGCCTCTATTAAAGGAACTAAAATGTTTTCTAGTTTCATTGACATACACCGCTGCCCGCTTGCTTGCAATAAATTCTCTTCGGCGATTTAGCAAATATCAAACGGACGTAAATTAACTTCCTAATTTTTTCCCAAAACAAAAATATTACGTACACGCTAAAAATATCGATAAAGCAAAAAATGCTTTCCAATAACACATCGACCGCCAATGTTAAAAAAACTTCCACACATCCGACTAGCGCCGTTGCTCCAATTTCATCCGAAACACCTATACAACCCTCAAACATCAAACGGCCACTCGCGCGCAACGTTCTCCATTCTAAAAAGAGACGAGGAACAAAGAAAAAAAAGGCCAGACGCCAGCTCCTCTCGCACTTTAGCGCCACTCGAGCTCGATTATACATCTGCCCCCCTCGTCGTCGCGGCCGGTGATAAAGAGAGAGAGAAGCGCGCGTAACGCGGAATCGCGCGGCGCGGGAAAGGAAAAGCGCGGAGTTAAAGCTCGCCGAGCTTCGTTAAGTTGTTTGCCCGAGGAAAGTAACGCTCGGGAGACACACTTACCTGTTGATGCAATATCGCCTGGATATCATGAGGCACGATCCTCCTCAACGCGGTCAGCCTCTGCAGTCGTTCCCTCGCGCTTCTGCAAAAAGAAGATGGAGAGGCCTTTTGTTTAATAAAGCGGAGACTTCGCGTCTGAGCGGAGCGACGGGTGGGCGACTCCTTCGTAAATTGTTTTTTAGTCGATTTAATGAGGTTGGACGAAAATTGTGCTTGTTTGGGAAAGTCGATAAATGTATTGATTTAATTTAAAATTAAAAGTAGATTTCGACAAATCTATCATTGATTTAAGTTTGTCTGTAATAAGTGTAAGAAAGTTATCAGCAGTGTAAAAACATCTATCTGGTTAACACGTAACGTTTTCTTATATAAGATAGATTAATTGTGTGAGACGGAATTCCGAGAATTAATTTGACGACTAATTTGTTTGCGGAATCATCAACTTAAATAACGATTTACAGAGCTGCTTAAATCATATTATATAATTTCTGTTAATATTTTCTATCTTTTAAAAAAAAAAAGTGTATACTGACAAGGAGAGTGAACGACATTTGGGTAATGGATTTTCTCGTAACTTTAAGATATGTTTTCTAATGTTAAAATATGAAGAAAACCGTCTCTGTTCGGCCTAACGCCTGATTTTTCAAAAGTTATGTGTTCTTTTAGCGAAAATCTAAGAAAAATCGCTTGTAACTTCTCAACCATTAGCGGTACAGTATTTGAACTATTGGCATTCGAAAGATGAGATCCAATCCTATCGATTAAAAAAAAAATCATCAAAAAATCTTTATTTGTTGAAAAGTTATAGCTAAATACAAAGTTACAATAAAATTGAGCTAAAATTAGATAAGTACATTTTTTATGTTATTTTAATGGTTATTCTTTGTTTGGCTATAACTTTTGAACAAATAAAGATTTTTTGATGAAATTTTTTTTTTAGTTGATTGGATTGGATCTCACCTTTCGAATGCTAATAGTTAAAATACTGTACCGATAATAGTTAAGAAGTTATTAGCGATTAAACAAAATCAATTTTTCATAGATTTTCGCTAAAAGAACACAACTTTTGAAAAATCAGGCGTTAGGCCGAACAGAGACGGTTTCCTTCATATTTTAACATCAGAAAAACATATCCCAAAGTTACGAGAAAATCCATTACCCTCTCCTTGTAAGTAATTTAAAAAATAAAACTTTATAAAATAAGGATACAAAGTAAGATTGAGAGGTAAAAAAGTTTCCGATGAATTTAATATTATTTATCAAATATTGATAGAAAAGTGCACATGATTATAAGCGCAAACAAGAAATTCCTTTGTGCACGTAATAAATGGGATTACGCGAGGGCTACTTAGAGTTACTTGAAGCGTGTAAAATTAAGGCTTTTTTGGGTAACAAGATGAAATTTTCGGAGGAAATCACGTTCTCTAGAAGCAATATGGGATCTACCTTACTTTATATAAAGTTAACCCGAGAGGAAAATCTCCTTGCCTTCAAATATACATATTGCAGAGTGTGCAAGTAACTTTCGAGTGTGCGTGCATGCTTTTATTTCTGTGTGTTTAACGTACGTTTGCGCACGAAACATTTATTCAAATTTCATGAAAATGTACGAAATTAAAGGGGAATTTGAAAACTTTAATAAGTATAAATTAAAGTGCGGAATATTATGATGTATTAACGAAGTTTTCGAGTAACTGATATGTTTTCATGCACTTTAATTCTACGTTTTACTGTATGTTTACTCTTAATAAACTTGATAAGTTAACAGAACTTTTATTACAGTATCAAGTAATTTTGATTGCTATTTAACTACCGATAAGTCACGTTTGCTACAACTATATTCATTTAATAACAAATTCTAGATGAACGTTTAAATTTCAATAAACGTTTTAAAATTGCTTCGAAAGATACCTACCGCATCGTATAAAATTAATCAATTGGAATATTTCATTTTAATGCAATTCATTGATATTTCAGCGTTACGATATGTTTATCGATCCGAAAACGGAAAAAATTATGTGGAAACGAAATGCAGTCGCTGCTCAATTTTTAAACACAGGAATACGTTAGTCCCCTTATCGCTTTTAATTAGCCTTGAAAAAAAAAAAAAAAAACGATAATTAACGGTAAATAAACTTCTTTCGACCCACTTTCATTCGTGCGCCTCTTATTCGCAAAAAACGAAAATTTCCTTTACACTCATCGTCCAATGAATTTCAATTCGAATAAACTCGTCGACAAACTCGTCTTTCGAGTTAAGCGGAGACTTAGGCGAAAGATATTATATAAAAAAAAAAAAAAAAAAAAATAGCCGCGGAACAGAAAAGGCGCAGTTTTTGTGAATTATTAAAAAGTTGTGAAAAAGCTCGGGGAAACTTTGGCCGTTTAAGCGTTTCGCCACACTTCTGCCTTAATTAAAGAATACGTTTTTGAGAAGAAACTTACCTCTCGACGGCGATGACCCAGGCGTCCCTGATCCCCCCGGCGTTTGGTCCATCCAATACTGCAAGCACAAAAGGAGCTTAATTAGTTTAGGGACCTGATTGTTTTTCCGTCGTTTATAATAGTTTATTCATAGGGCGACCTGCTGAGTTATATGTCGCGGTTCGACAATAATTATCAAAGTTCTTTTATTCGATTTCAAAAACGCCAAGAAAATGTTTTTTTTGTTTTCATTTTAATAGATTTAGTACTCGTAAGTATAGTAAATGACAACATTGCAAACGGGTTAATAATATGATTTCACACTTTTAATTCAATTGCAATGTAAATAAAACACACATTTATCTGGTATTTTTCGAATTATAATTAAAACAGGCAAGTATATGTTATTTAAGAGGTCTGTTTAATTGAAATAAAAAGCTTTAATTATCACTTTTGCGGCAAAAACTTTTTAAATTAAAAGTTGCCTTTATCAAAATTGAAATAACTTCTCATTTTTCGTAAATAGAATTTTTAAGGGCTCGCTATGACTTTTTCGTATGAATTTTAAAAAACTTCAACAAGTTTTCAGTACGACCCAGATTAAACAATTTCTTCTTTAACTTTATCAGCAACTCAAGTGTTTTAATTTACTTATAAACTCTCTTAAATTAATCTCTTAAATTTAGCTCATTTAATGCTAATTAAATAATGTAGAATCTAGTTTCCTTTCAGTTCGAAAGAAAACGCAATTCTAGGGCAAATAGAAGATGTTAATATTACAGTACGTTCTCACTCACGGAATACAAGATCGAACTTCTAAAAATACCGAATGTTCATTATTTACTCACATCCCGAGGTGAATTTATAAATCTAAGGAAATGCACTTTTTTCAAATAAAACGTTAAATAGATCATTCAGTTTTTTCGTAGCATTCCACATCCCATTATAAGACGCTAAATCAAATTACGTTCGTACAAAAAAATCTTCGATTGTTAGTCTAACGATAGTAATTTCCTTTATATTTCCAAAGATAAAGGATGATCTTTACCAGTGGACTGTCATGTTGACCACAAATTATGACCATGAGATTCAGTGCAACATTTTTTCAAATACGTACAAATAAACCGCTGAAAAAAGCTACTTTCAAAGGTGCTTCATCGTATAGATTAAATAATCATAACCCGAATTCATTCGATCAAAGCCACAACAAGCCCCAAAAAAACCCACTCAAAGCCATAACTCCTTTGCTCACTAATGGAAATTCAGATCAAACGGAGCCCCCTCCTCCTCCACCCCCTCTTCGTCCGATCGCGTGCACTTTTAACAAGCTTTCAGCGGTCAGTTTTTTCGGCCGCCAGCGGCAAAGGAGGAAGCGAGGCGAATCGCGGCCACTTATCCGTAAGTTTCGCGAGAGGCATCAATTATTCCCGCCGCTATTCTCGCAGCACAGAGAGCCAAAGGTCAAGGAACAATATTTTTGCGGGCACTTTATAAAAAGAGAGAGAGCCCGCCGGCTCGCCTAAATTTACATGGCAAAGGGCCTGGCTAACGACTTGCCGCGGAATCGATTATTTTTTTTTTCCCCCCGCCCCCGGCTGTATTTGGGTTTTGCTCGATTTAGGGGGCTTAGAGTTTGCGGATGTGCCGGGCTCTTTTATTCGGTGATGTTGATTTTAGTGCAGCGGACAATGAAGGCGTATTTTCGAATCGGGGGAAGAACCTTTTTTTTTTGGCTGGCGTGTAAAGTACGGAGGTCGGTTTGTAAATACAAAGAAAAGTTTCTAGTTTTACGCAAAAAATGCGCTATGAAATGTACATTTTTAATGAAAATTTAGTTTGGATTTTTTTTAACCCTGTTGGATAATAGTTCTTATTTTTTTGCAAGAAAATGTTCAAATGTCACAATGTTACAATGTCTATTGTGTTTGCAATTTGTGCTTCGTTGATTTTTAAGAAGAATATTCTGCTTTTTGCGCTGTTCTAGTTTAAAAACGAAATCTTACACTTTCCAATGAAATTATATTTCGTACGTAAAGATGGAAAAAGCCATAATGTAAAATTGTCTGAATTATGTAATTCATATATATTTACGACTCGTTTGCCGCGTGCACAAAAATAACAGAAATTTACGTCGGGAAAAATTCTTTAACAAAAATATATTCTTTTGTAACTACATTGTAACATTTCCTTGTTTTATTCTAAAAAAAAAAAAATAAAAAAAAAATAAAAATAATTTTACGAAATTATACTTATATTGTTCTAATTTTATTTATTCATTCAAACCTTTTTTATCAAAACAAAAAAAAATTCTATTTATTCTTGCTAAATTATTTTTTTTCCAAGAGTTTTATACCTCGCATTCGCATCCGCCCTATCTTATCCGAAAATCTCATGTAGCAAATAAAAGGCCAATACGAAACTGCGCAAAAAATCTCCCGTAAATAAAAGGCCTCATAAAGCTCTCCGCTGAAGAATGACCCGCGAAAAATCCAATATTTCGGTAACGGATTTATTCCCTCCCCTCGAGCGAATATTCAAAAAAAAAAAATACAATGTCCGCCGGTTCAATCGAAGTAAAACGGCTTAAAACAAAACGGGATTCGTTAAAACGGAAAAAGTCTCCGGTCTCCGATGGATAAATCTGACTTTTATTATTCCGCGGAATCGCGTCGCCGGACGCTCCGTATAAACATAACTCGCGACTTTGGCGGAAGCCAACGATCCGCGCGAGAGGCTTCTATTAAAAGGCAGATAATTTCAAGCGCATCCTTGGCCTGGAAATTTTTAGCGCTAGATAAGCTCCGGCGATGATTATCCGCCGATAGCCGCGTTACTTTGTCTTAATGAACGAACGGATGAATTGCAAAAAAAAAAAAAAAAACTGGCCGCCTCTTAAGCAGAAGGATGAGAATTGATTCCGGCCGGTTGAATATACGTTTGTGCGCTTCGGCGAGAGATGTAGTTTTTGATTGGGCGGTA
This sequence comes from Ormyrus rosae, assembly GCA_035047165.1. Classification (NCBI taxonomy): domain Eukaryota; kingdom Metazoa; phylum Arthropoda; class Insecta; order Hymenoptera; family Ormyridae; genus Ormyrus; species Ormyrus rosae. The sequence continues at coordinate 39,268 of JAWWML010037719.1, forward strand.
ATTTGATCGCTAGGGAGCTTAAATGTTGCTTTTCGCTTTAATCTTCTCGTACGTGTACGTAGCAAAGGAATAAAGTTAGTTTCTTGGTTAAAAAAAGTGTTTAAGTAATTACAGAAACACGAGGAGCTTAACAGCATTTGTAGTCGCGTCATTGTGCGAAGTAAGCTGAATTGCTTTTTCATGACAAGCGCGGTTTAATATTTCTTCTTCTTCTTCTGTGTCATTCGTGCGAAAAGACATTATTTACCTTAGTAGAAGTGTACGTAGGCACGAAGCAAACCTGTTTTTCTTACTGTGCTTTTGTGAAGGATGTGAGTTATCACGAACAAGTTACTTTCGGATAAGTAAACTACAATTTCAGATTAAGTGCGTAAAAATATTTTTATGATGCGAAAGCTTTAAGGGTTTAACGTAGCCTTTGAGTAAGATTTTAAAATAAAATTTATGTGCAATTAAGATTACACATTTGCTTTTTTACATTAAGGTTTCAGTTAAATGAAAAAATATTATACATCAATTGCACGATTATAATTTTGAATTTGAAGTCTTGAGGAATCAGGTAATGAAAATAGAAATGTAAAGTTCTTACATAACTTTTCGTCTTTCGTAAATCTTTTTTACGCTCAAAATTACAATTAACAATTACGTGATCAAAATTAGCTTCTTCCGACAGCAAATAAGTTATTCAAAGTTCTCAAAGAAAAAAAAAACATTCTGAAAACCAAAGATTTTTCTGCTCATTGAAGAATATAGGAATAAGATACTCCATTAAAATTTTAATTTATTCAATTCAATCATTTGAATGAGACTCAGTTCGTGAACGTCGGTAAAATTTGTAACTTCGTTTGCAGTTTAATCGAAAACCAAAATTGCTGAGTCGCAAAGGAAATTATCGGTAAATCAAGTTAGCATTAACCATTTCAAAAGATGACGGATCCCCTTTCGTAGATTAGTAAAACGTAATGGATTATTAAGCTAACTAAAAGTTAGTAAAAAAAAACCAAATGCAACATGCTCAAATCCAATATTAGTTATCACGACACGAGATTCCTATCTATGTTTAATCTACGTAATATAACGGATCTAATGAAAGATAACGGATAGAAATACATAATTTATTATCAGAGCGCACTATTTCCTTTATACGATCTCCATTAGAAGCGTTTAATTGGAAATGTTTCCTGTTTAAAACGTATTTACTTAAGTGATTTTATTTGTACCTTCTACAATTAACACGTGAATTCTGGAATTACTATAAAAGCACACTTGAAAAAAGTGTGTTTCATTCTATTTTTTTCAACTTTACAACCCTTTTTCGACCCTTAGGAGCGGTTTCACTCGAAAATAATGCCGGAATTCGGAAGAACATGTTTCGAAGGAACAAGCTTGCAAAAAACACGCTTTTTTCAAGTATTCTTTATAGTACTTTCGGCGTTAACCTCTGCCCTATATTCCCGTAATAATAAAAATTCAAATTCTAGCTTTTCCAAAAAAGGAACTACCACAAGTCATCGCAATTTTGATTAAAAACATTAATTTGGAAGATTTTTCTAAAAGCATTGATAACATTCTACCCTACGTCGTTAACATCAGAAGCACTATGCTAAATGCAAGTGCTTTCTAAATATTGTGTAATATCATTCTTTCCTAAGTCCGGTAGGTTCTTTTACAGCATTCTATTAAATATATCAGCTTTCCTCACGTCTTTGGATCCCCCGCGAAATAATTTAGCATCTATTACAATCGAGTATATCTATCAATCTACCCTTACTCTATAACGAAAAGCAGCACACAGCGCAAGCCAAACCACAACAAGAAAGACGCGTTCACGGAGCAAATCCTCTCTTGTACCCTCGCAAGAATAGGAGCGAACAGTCGAGGCCCTCGACACCAGTCCATTCTCCTCGTCCTGGTCGTCGTCGTCATCGTCGATGAACTTAATGGAGGAGAGGTCGAAGTGCCTGGCGAGATCGTCGTCGGGCTCCTCGGCGGCCGCGTCCGAGGGCTCGACGATCAGGGCCGAGCGCCAGGTGCAGTCGCTCAGGGCCGGCGACTTCGGCCGGCTCGACACGCGAGACTCGGAATTGCAGCCGCACCAGGAGATGCGCTGGAAGAGGGAGGAGACCCGCGACTTGCCGTTATTCGGGGGACGCGAACGCCGACGGATCGCCAGGTCGTCCTTTGTCAAGGTGCTCATCTTGTTGTCTTTTTCATTTAGTTCGTCCGACGTTTTATACGCGGCACTTAGTCATCTCTTTATTAGGATAGTCACTTATTGGCGGTTGGCTTCGTTTAGCCGTTCACTTGATGAGAGAGAGAGAGAGAGAGCGGGATTCCAGCGTGTGATACTTTGAAGATGCACTTTGTGTTCGTTTTGCTGGAATTGTTCCGAGTGCAGTCTACGTGTTTGCGATTCTTTTGGATATTTTAGACTAAATGAAAGGAATTGTTTGCTTTGTAAATATTGGTAGAAATGAGAGAGAGTCGGATTTATTTTTATATTTAAAAGAGGCGAATATACGTTTTGATTGCATTTTACGCGCGTCGTAAACGAATATTTTCGAACGCATTTATAAGCTTTTTCGAACGAAAACGGTAATAACGACTTTTAACGGTTAAATTGTAATTGATTTTATTCAATATTTATGGCTTTCTATAAAACTTTATTGCAGTTGACAATTTTTATTAACAAATATATATGGCGCTTTATTTCATTTTCGAAAATGCACGATTTCAAAATTTTCAATTTTAAAGCAAATTGTCGCTTGCTCATCCGAATTTTGATTATCAATTTCGTACGAATTAAATTCCTAAAAGTAATTGTTTAGCAAAGCAAAGAAATATTAATTTTCAGTTAAGTATAGTGATTGTATTTAAAGAACTGCACAAATCTCCTTCCAAAATCACCCCGCAAACTCAAAACTTCCCTTTTCCCATTCCGAACTAGAAAAAAAAAAAAAAAGAAAAAAACATCCTTCGGCGCCCACCTTCTATTAACCCAAAAAGCAGCCTCGCTAAAAGCAAGAAACGCTCCTAAACAAAAGGCTCTTCAGCAATTTCCGCCTGCATCGATCCTCCGAATCATCCAGCCTGCCTCCCCGGGAACACAGTTCACGTGCGGCTCGTTCACGTGTCGGGGAAGAAGGGTATATAGCCTTTTTCCCGGCGGCGGCGGCGGCGGCTCACGCAGCAATCAGCGCCCCATTTCCATAATGCGTCACGTGTCCTCGACGAGAGCGCAAAAAGGGACACAGGCACACACAGGCGGATCGATGGGCGGTCGGTTATGTAACGCGCGCGCCGCGGATGCGCTTTAATGTCAGGTGGGGAAAAGTTCTCTCTCCGCGAGGCTGTCTCTCGTCGAGGAGGCTCTCGCCGATTTGAGGTTTCGAGGAGGAACGCGCCGATGATGGGAAGAGGGACGAACGTTGCTCGGGCGTCCGCTGCGGATTTCGGACCTGATGCTCTCTGGCTCTACGGCTTTTAAAGCCGGATTTTAGGGGGCTGTAATTGAGTTGAGTGGATTTTTGCGCGCTTCGGGCGCTGAGAGAAAAGTTTTGGGGGAGTCGCCGGGAGGATTCGGGGCTGGTTGCGAACTACTCGATGTCGCGGCGACCGAGGAATTTGATAATTTTCATCGATGGAAGAAGAAATAGAAATTTGCTTTTCGCAGAAATGTTACAAATGCAGTTTTGTTTAAGCTAATGCCCGTGAAAACTCGAAATAAATAAGTTGCAGCTGCATTTTAGAAAAAAAAACCCAAAAATTTGGCCAGTATGTTATCTACCCTACTCGAACTAATAATCGATTCTGTTTGCTGACAAAAATTGAGGCTCTTTACTTAGAGCTGACAATGGAAATACGAGATTTTGGGAAAATGCGAGCTAATGAGAAGCATTCTGACTCGAGTGACGAAGATTGATGACACCGTTAGGACGCCATAACCCAAACCGCTGAATTTTGCGTGTAGATGTATGGCGTCGACGATGATGAATCGACTGAAAATCGTTACGTAAACGATTTCTCAAAATGCGCGTCTTGTGATTTTTTTCCAGACTCGGCGAATTCTTTGATCTAGTTAAGATTTTTCTAACGGTAATAATTTCTTTTTTTTTTACGCAACAATGAAGTAAATACATGTTAAAAGTAGATGTAATGTATTTTGAAGAAAAAAAAAATATAATTAATGTACAGATAATGTACGAATAGTGGAATTTTACAGCAGTTTGGCTTGATATTTTTAAGCATGAGTAAAATTTTGCTATTTATTCCCTTCAATTTATGTTTAATAGTTTGATTTTACAAGGTTATTCATGTAAGCGATATCAGCTTATAAAGAGGTGGTATGATTCATGGTTTTCTGTGTCGACAGCTGAGGATGACACTTATGAACATTATATCGACATTTAATTGTGAGTACGATGTTCTTTTCTGAAGAATAAATCGAATGCCACTTTTAATAGAAAAACAAACCCGCTGTTTAACTGGAAATCTCAATTTTACATTTTCGAATAATATATAAATTCCTAATATTCGACTCTAAATAGGTTATATCCTCGATTCTCATCGTAAACCGTAATCCTCTGTTCGGGATATTCTAAATATTAGATGGATCCTTCATTAGATCCTCATAATTATTAAATTAAACAGAGCTTCAATATATATTCTGGCGTGCACAATGCCGAGCTTTATCATTCCCATCTATGATAATTAAATATTAACGCGCCGCGTATCGCGTCACGCTCCAGCTGAGCTAATTGCGATATAAATTTGCAACGAAATTCTAATTTTGGAACTTTCGTGCTTCGAAATAGACGGCGGTAAAGCCGGGGAGCTTTCTTTTTTTCCGAAGGCACAGCACAACAGCTTTTAGGAGATATAGCTTGCACATGGCGCGGATCTCTCTCTTTCTCTCTCTCTCTCCTTCTCTCTCTTTCGACTTGACTATTTTCGAGTGCGAGCTTTGACGCTTTTTTTTTTATTTTTAAAGCTCCGCCCGCGATGCTTATTATAGGATCTTTCGTGACTCGCGTCGAGGCTTCTTCTCCAAGCTGGAGTCTTTGGAACGCTTCGCGGTGAAAGCACGAGACGTCTTGTATATTTTAACGAACATCTCGACCGTACAATTTTTTACTCAGCTTTATGAATATTTAGGAAACATTTTTTTTTTGCCGAAGGATGAATTTTCTGTTTGCAGTCTAGTTTATAGTTTTTGTAACGCGATACAATTATCAGATTTTATCGATCGATGATTCCCACTTAACCTCAAAATCATTATCTTCCTACGAATGAAAAATCTAGTTTCATTTAACGCAACGAAATAAATAATACACTTTTTATCCGAAACGTAACGCATTCAATTTTTAACTAAAAATACATCAAACCGACTTAAATTGTGCACTTCTAAAAAAACAAAAAGCTGCAAACTCAATTTACAGAAACTCCAGCCACCTCTCCCACATACGCGCCGGCAATAAATTGCTCAGCAACCGCTTTCCACTAAAACTTTCCCCTAATTCCGACGGATCTCAATCCGACAAGCACACTCGGGGGCACTACCAACACACGCTCGCACTCGCGGCTCCTAATCATCGGCGCGCTTCACTTATCGGAGAGATCTCTCCCGTTGCTCTCTGCCATTAGCGGCTAATTGCCAGCGCGACGTACGGCGCGGAAGCCGAAATTCCTCGATAGCCGCGAGCGAGTTCTCGAGCAGCGGCGACGTTGTCGTCGTCGATGCGCGCCTCGGGCACTGACGCGCCGTCTGAGACTGTGCGCGAGAGCAGCCCCGAGACCGAGAGGCGAAGATCGCGTCTACGTCGGCTATTTTTTTTTTTTTTTTTTTTTAGAGGCTTTCTTTTCGAGCGAGGAGAGAGAGAGAGAGAGACGCGCGTTTCGAATGCTGCGAGGTTTTCAGCGGTGATTTTTTAAGCTTGTTGCGAGTGACTGGATATTTTTAAAAGAACTTTTCTTCGAGAGTTTTTTAATGGGTTTGCTCGAGATGCCAATCAATTTTCGGTGCTAGAGATCGACAAATAAGTTAAATTATCTTTCTCTTTATTATAGTTTCATTATTTCCTGCCGAAATTTAATACTCGAAGCAGCGGAATTTACGCGGGAAATATTTAAACAATTTCAAGAAAAAAAGGGAAGAAAATGTTTCTTTGCACACTTTTAATACAAAATTTATAATTGTTCATTTTTTTCCGCGCCTCCTCATCTCGATCTTATGAAATTTACCGCACGTCGAGCGTCAGTGCTTTTATTCTTACGCTTCAAAAAAAAAAAAAGTATTTTTGTTCGAGTATGGGTCGTTTAAGTACTCCTTTCAAGCGCTATTCATCGGCATTCAACTATTCCTTATAGAATGCATGAAATATAGTCTTTTAACTTTCGAGGAGAGCATTGCTTTTGTGAAGGCTAACGGATCAATTCGGCTCTCTCCGACGTTTAAGTCAATCAATCGATTTTGAGAAGTCTTTCGACAAACTTGAAGAGTTCGGTATTCATTTTATAAAATGGATATCTTTATGTTATTATCGTGGTACTAATTGAGGGTATATTGTTAAAGAGTATTTTCAGATTTTAATAAACAAATTATTTCATGTTCTAAATGAATTTCGCGAGTATAAAAAATTTTCGTTAGAGAGTATTAAATACATTCAGCGATGTTCGGACTGCATGAAAATATTCCAGCCGGAATTCAATTAACGAAATAAAGCAAACGGAATATTGGAAAAAAATTTTAATTTCGTTAAAATTAGCTCGTTGAATATTTCATGTTTAGACTCTTTTGATACCGAGCAATATACCGCATTGCCCAGTTTATTTCTCATTGCAAAATGTAAAATCCTGTTTGATAGCCAAGCAATTGTCATATGATTAATTTAAAATGCAGATGACGCAATGCAGTCTTGCTTATTCAATTTGTAATCGCGACGGGAAAAAAATGCACCGTTAACAACCGCTTTCTATAAATACTTTATTAGATGTCATTAAATTTTTCTAAAACTTTCTTTCGAAGAATTTATTGCCAGTTTTTCCTTCGGACTAAACGTAAGTTGTGGTAATTGTAAATTAATTTGCCAAGGTTTTGTGATGAAAGCATCGGAGTTTATGTCGCGTTATCGATAGGAATTAGTTAAGAATAAACGTTTAAATGCAAGTACGTTTACACAGTTCTTTAATATTGTACGTTACTCTAATAGAATTATCTCGTTTAGAAATCAATCATTGCTGAATAAGATATCAACATTACGATAACTCAAAGATAAAACAAAGTTGCTTAATGCTCTTCTTAAAAATTACTTTAACCACCAGAATTACGCTAAGATCATAACTGCACCCTACAACTCGAAATTTCAATGCTCCCGTTGTCCCCGCACCAACGATCACAACGCGAATCAACAAATCCTCCTCGAAGTACTCTCCCGCCCGAAATCCTCTCGCCAAATTCCGCGCGCACCACAGTCCCCGGCCGCGCGATCGATCCGTCGATCGCTCCGCGCTTTTATGATGTAACAAAAATAAAAAAGTGGGCGACCGCGGCCCGATTACGGTTACACCGCGACGGACCGGGCGCGCGGATTTCCTCGAGTCGCCGCGGCGTTTATATTTGGAAGCCGCGCGAGGATAAAAAATAACGCACGACCGACGCAGGTTCAACGCACTGGCCGCTCCGCCGACCGCCGGGGGAGACGAGCGAGAGAGGCCGTCTTTTTGCCATCGGGGGTTGACTGCTATGCGGGGTAATTAGGCTTTTTGGCTTTGGATCGCCGGCCGACGGGTGGCGTAGGTTTTGGATCTTTTTTTTACGCTCAGTGCGACGATGTAGTCGCGTTTCTAAGCTGTGGATGGACGTTTTTGTAGTTGAGATACGTCATATCGACTCTCGAGGCAATGACTGTAAATTAAATTTACTCTTTATAAGCAGCTATTAACATTTGTAACTATTTCAATGAAATTCTTATGTTAATGTAATTAAAGACGCGCTATAAAAACTTGCTTCTTCTCGTGTACAGGTTCGACTGGAAAACTAAAAGGCCTACTTATAAGCAAATAATAATGCAATTCTTTAATGATTGCATTTTGCGTTCACACTGGTCATAAATTATGATGAATCAACTGAGAGTTTAACTTGAAAAAGAACGTCTTAAAAAATTGTTATTATTGCAAACCAAATTGTAGATTAATCGAATTAATTAATTATATGTTTAACAATTTGCAAAAATTTCATATATTCTCACAACTTTATGAAAAAAACAAATTCTTTAATCAATTAAAATTATTATTATGTATTATAATTATCAAACATTCTCTACTCGCAATAATTCTCTTCTAACCTCCGAAGACTATTATTAAAAAGGACAGCAGTGTGCCAGCAATCCTCCTCGTTTAATTAAAAGCTCGACCAAGAAGCTACTTGCTCGCGTTTCTTTCCAGTCTTTACCGACCGAGGAAATAATTAGAGGGCCGTCGGTTTAAGACTTTCCGCACGGCATCGTCGCGTGTGTATGAATAGCAAACGAGCGAATTTACTTAAGACCGAAAGCAGCATCTGACAGACGGCTCGATATTCCGGCGCGTTCCTTGTTGTTTTCTCCGCTGCCTCCTCGACTTCCGCGAGGAGTTTCGCCGCCGAGTGACCGAAGGAATTGGAATATTGTAAATTTTCTTTTCTCCTAAATTTTTATTAAGTTTAGTATGGTTTTATTCGCTTGGCTATAATAGGATAATTTGTCGGAGATTTTATATAATGTTGGAATTCTAGTTCATTCAAATCGTACCTCGTGGAAGTATAAAGAATTTTTTCTTTTTTGAATTTTAAAGTTGAAAAGATACTAAAATTTTTAATATGGAAATACTGTCATAACGTTAAATAATAAAAACACATATTTTATGTAAAATGGATGTGTATAGTACCTTAAAGAACATCTAGAAATTCAAATTTTTTAATTTTGTAGTTTTGAAAAACTCAACATCTTACAACTTGCAATATTAAAATGCTTGTTTTTTTTTTAAATTCATCCATGCATTAATTATTATTGAAAGTTCAGTACATAAAATTAACATTTTTTAAAAGCATTAATTTTATAGAATGAATTTAAACTTTTCTTTTCTACCTTTCAGAACATCAATATTGTACAAAACTAAAGATTAAATCAAAATTAGTCGAGAGAGAACAACTAAAAGCAATTAAATAATTTTCATTCATTCAGAATTCATTTACCGACCTCAGTACTAAACACAAAAGCATCCACCGCAAGCTCAAGATGTTTGTAAAGCAAAATAACTGAATCGCGGGGATTTTACTGTCCAATTACAACTCGCAATAAGCTCGTCGGCGGATCCGCCGATGGATTTTACACGCCGTGTTTGTTAACAGTTCCTTGCTAAACTGCGTAAAAGGACGCTTATAACCCGGACAAAAACTAATTGGCCGTCGGGACTGAAAGTTTTAAGTGCGACGTTGCGAGGGCTGTGACACGGTTACATGACAAATTAAATCGGCGCGCCGCGAGTGTTTAAATCAATTTGGCCGAAAGTTACAGCCGGGCTTTCGCTCAGAAATATGCACCGGGAATGTCTCGAAGATTAGGAACGTGTAAGGTAAATTCTTGCGGACTTTGCATATTCATTCGACGACTTTCGCGGCATTAATTTTCCTTTGAATTATCATACTGGGTTACATTAGGAACTCTTGAATAAGTCTTTTTTTTTTATAAAAAACACAATTTTCCACAATTTTTATTATTTCCAGAAGGGAAGACTTCAGTTATTTCCTCGTAAGCCTATAAGTAGGCCACAAAACCAGAAACTTTTCCGCCACAACTTTTTCGGAACGTATAGTAATTAGAGAATTTGAAAAAACATCGTGATTCTAAACCAACCTCCGACTCTCCAAAACGAATTCGCGAAAAGACATCCTACAGTCAACAATCTCCCCTCCCCAGACCTTATTAAAATTCTAACCACTCGCAACTACCCTATTATACCCTCGATCAAACAGGAGGGAAAAAAAAACGTTGGCGCGTTCCTGCGCGCAGTCGAAGACTGCAATTCAATTGTCCAGCTGGGCGACCTCCTTTCTAACGAGCAGCTTTTCGGTGCAGAAACCCCCGTTTTTGCAACGAAACAGAATTCGCTGGTCTGCGCCGCGACGCTCTCAAAGGAGCGTCCCGGAAAGGTATTTTGGCTGGCTGTTCTCCGATGCTGAGCAGATTCTTTCGGTCCGCGGGGATTTTGGAATGAAAGTCTTGAGAATTATGCAGATTTTATGAAAAAGGCACTTGGACGGTTTAATGTTTGTGGAAAATTCTATAGAAATTTAATTGACATTGTAAGTTTGGTCAGCTAAAAAAAAAGATGATTTCAGTATTACTTTTATTTTTTAGCTTTACAAATTATTAAAATTTTTGGAGAGTTTAATTCAATACATAATAAACTATTAATTCCGAGTTTTTAAGAAAGACTACCAGTTACAATGGAATTACTGAGATTCATTAATAAATTAAATGAAATTCCAGAATTCACTAAATGCTATTTACGTCAGCGAATGATAGCGAAGTTGAAGTTTAATCGCTGTAATAATAGGTTTAGAAATTACTCTGAATACTAATTTAATTTAGAATGCGTGAATTTACAGCAGGTCACGAAATTCTGCCAAAGAAACCCCCCTAATCCACAGCTACCTTTAATTTCACATGTATACCTCATTTGCATTCACATAAAAAATTATAAAATAGCAAAAAAAAGAATGTATATATGTATCAAATGTTCTTTGAAATGCAATCGCCGAGGTATAGCTTAATCCGATATTATAACGGTTTTTTACAATGCCAACTGTATTAACGTAATTAATATTAATATCTTCCGGATGAATATTAATATGAAGGAACTCGATACGGGTCAATGACTGGCTCCGAAAGTATATAATTAATACTGAAATATCCTTATCAAAGTTCACGTATTATATAAATTAGATTTGAAATGAGCAAAAATTCTAGAAAAAATCGATTTCACGAGAGAATTTACTCGTTGACCTGTAGTTAAATAAAATTCGATATTATATTTTAATGGAATATAATCCATCTTAATCAAATTAAGATCAAGTAGTCCATCTTCTCGTACAATTTTCCACTTCCCTTTGACGGAAATCAGATTTTTACGGAAAAAAAAATTTAATATTGCCTTTGGATTAAAAGCTTGGATTAATTCAGTATTCTGACAGTAAATACGCTGCATTGAGAGAATAATCATTTATTTAGCAAGGGAACAAATGGAATAATAACAGAGTTTTGCTACAAAGGCATTGTTCTCGCCGTTTTCAAGAATGAAAGAGTTACTAGAAGTGTATTTTTAACTCCACTTGGGGAAACATAAATAAAAACTTTATTAATAAACTTTTAGGTTACGAAAGTAATACATCGTAAAATATACGTATAGAAGAAAAATTTTGAAAACTTCTGGTGCTATAGAATTTCCATTTTTGTGAGATTATATCAACTTTTAATTAATTTTCATAAGTCAGAGATTTTACTTTCTTTTCATTATTGCCACAGAATTTTATTCCGAATATGCTCAGCCTACACATCAATAATAAAAAGAAATAGTTTCATTTCATTATCACTATTATCGCGATTCGGATTTTGTTACGACCCACATTTTTTAAAATACTTCAACATTTCCTGGAAATCCAATTCCAGCGGCACCGCCCGTGCCAAAATAAAAGAAAATCGACCGTCTTTGCGTATCAATCCCCTGCTCAGCTGGTATCCAAAAAAAAAAAATATCGTCGACACACATCGCGACCGCGTGGATTCGTCGCCGAAAAGGCGTCGACTCATTAGCCTCGGCCGACGTTGGCGACACATTGTAAACGCGCCGCCGATGGCATACATGCGCGCGCGGCGATTGTCTTTCGCGGGGAGGAGGTGACGCCAGCGCATACTTGCGGAACGGCTTTCGCAAGCGCGACTTCAAAGAAAGGCGCGAGAACGCAGAGAGCTCGAGGAGCAGCGCGCGGAGCTATTTTTCGATGCCCCCCGGGTGCAGTTCCTTTATCTCGTTCGCTGCTGGGGTTTGTAGGGGAGTTCGGCAGTGGCGCCGGGAGGCAGGAATTTCGCGGTGGGTCGCGAGGAAAGCATTGAACTTTGTAATTTTATTGTAAAAGGTTGGAATGTTAACGCGTTTTTACTATAACGAAATCGCGAAAACGTTGTTTTCCAACGCCGAATTCGAACGTTTAATGCAGATATAATACATAACTATCGCTGTGGTTACGGAAAAATAAAGAAAGCGAGCGTTATCACGCTAAAACAATATTATTTACTCGCGCGTTTTCTTAAAAAATCCTCCAATAATTTATATCCTGCGCGAGCAAACCGTCGTTGTCAAAACATTTTTGCTGCCGCTGTACACGTTGCGCCAATCTGCGGTAACAGATGCGATCGAAAAGGTTCCCCTTTGAGCTAAGGTATTTTCAGTGCTGTGTCAGGATTGGACGATATTTTTATTTCATCCGATCGCCCTATGCCATTTCAAATCTCTGGCAATGCACTTCGGCCGAATCCATTCTTTTGAAGCGCGCGACGAAACAAATTCCAGTGGTTTTCTGTTTACGAGGTTTTTTTTTCGATGGATTGTACAGTAATACGTTAGTACACGTCAAGCTCAAAACCTCTTCTACTTGATAGTTGATAAAACGCAGACTTTTTCATTGTCTTAAATAAGATAAAATTATGTAAGAAGTAAATACAAAATATTGTCCTAAAGATATATATTAAAACGTTAAAAACAATTCTCCTTTTCAACAATGATTTTCTAGTATATTTAGCCCACTAAAACTCGACAACAGTTTAATCAATTCCCACCCGCGCCGTTCCGCATATCGAAACTCATTGAAATCGAAATAAAAACGAGCCCCGTTCGTCAAAAAGGCAATTCAGCCAATTCAGCGATAACGATCATTCCGGATTAAAAGCAGGCCGCGCTTGAAATTTCCCAAACAGCCATAATTCCAGGCGCGCGGCGGCGGCGGCGGCGGCAGCGCTTTTGGCGCGCGCGGACTTTTTCCACGTCGGCGTCGCGGCCAGCCGATATGGTATATCGGCGCGAGTTCATAACTAAAACTTTCCAATTGGTCCGCGCGCGCGATATTTATTCCGCGCGGGAAGCGAGCCCCGACGGGCGAAAAAAAGGTAAATATGCGCGCGAGTCGTAATGCACCGCCGAACGGACAGTGAAAAGTAGCGCCGCCGCCGTTTGCGAAATTCCGCGGTCTAATCTAGCCGGGGAGCACAGCGCGCCGAGAGAGAGAGAGAGCCGCAATGTGTTTTCGCGCGCGGAGAAATTGCAGTCCGAGCGAGAGGAAGCGTATAGGCAGACCCGCCGCGCGCGCTTCGACGCGTTTCGAAATTTCGACGGGGGGGATTCCTATTTTTCTTTTTTATTTTCGCTTCGGCCGATTGATCGTGTCCTCCTGTTTCCGGGGTGGATTATTGTTTTTTTCTTTCTTTTTTTAAACAAGTGTCGCCGACGCATCGATGCAATAACGCTCCGAAAGTTAGGCGCTTAATTATATTTTCGGGTTTAAAAAGCTTTCCCATGGATATCGGAAGTTTAGGAAAATCTAATTTTGAACTACTTTTTCGGGAAAGTCGACTTGGCCGTTTTAATTAAATGCAGAAGGAGCTACGGAAATTTATGGAAACGCTTCGCCGTAAAGAAAGGCTAGTAAAGATTAGCCAGATGGCTCAGTAAACCAGGAACCATGGCGGCGGTCGTTCGGTTGTGCCCGTTGCATAGAAAGTCGCGAGAGGCTCGGTGTGACCCAAATTTTTTTCCCGTTGATTATGCATTGTTATTCAATTACGTTCTGCATCCACTCGGCGATAATACTATACAACGCCTCCGTAAAAATGCATGAAAAAATAAGAATTGGAGATCGACGCGGCTCGTTTCGAACGTCTGCGCGTTCATTCCGATTGCAGACGCGTCGGATTAAATATTCAGCATTGTTCAATATTCATTGAGTATTGTGTACAATTTGTATAGTTTAGAAGCCCGTCTTAAGCTACTTAGGAATCGTTGTCTCGTGTCATTGTTCTCGATTTAACCCGGCCTTGTTAGTATGCAGCTCCGGCCCGTTTTCGTGACGATTGCACTGTTTTCCAACGATTTAAAAAAAAAAAAAAAAGAAGCACCTCGTTTTTCTATTCTCTTTCGAACGAAATTAAACTGCACGTGCTGCAAATAGTTTGATCGTGTTTTAATAATGGAACGTTACATTGCGAATTCGAGATTGCCAATGGCTGAGCTATACTCGATTTCATACGGAGCATGAAAGTTCAGCAGGTTTCACTTATGAATTACAGAAATTTTACAAATTCAAACTAACGAATGTGTGTCGAAAGTGAAAATTTTTAATTAAATAGAGGACTGATTGAGTGTAGTTCCATTTATCAAAATTTTTTCAATGGCAATTGACGAATCGGTACGTGACTTTATTCAGGTAAATTTCTATAGGCAGTTGTAGAGTAAATGAAAAGTAGAACGCAGTAGTCATTTCTTGTTGTTTTGTTGAATCTGTATTATTTTTAAACATTTATTATTGTCCCGTTATGCGTTCACTATTGGCAATTTTTTAAAAACCAACTGAATCACAGCATAAAAATAATCCACTACGAAAACCCACTCACTGCTCAAAGTCCACAACAGCTCCTCAAGCGCCACGAGCGTCCGGAAAAAATCCTCAAAGATCAAAATCAATCATCTCCGAAGTCCCCCGATCTATATCTATATCCCAATCGACAGAACGACTAGAACGCTCCACACCCACTTACATAACCTAACGGCACAATGGAAGCGCCGCGGCGGTTCGTCCACGCCCGGTCATTTCGATTTCAGCCGTTCTGCTTTCCTTTTTCGAAGTCGCGGCTGATCGATGCGTGTATTAAATTGCGTCCGCCGGCGGGACTCGATTTCGAAAGTTCCTTCGCCCGGGTCATAAAGCGCCGCGCAGCTCGCTTGAAAAATCGCCGCTGCAGCCAATTGTGCCGCTTGATTTTTTTTGAGCTTTTCCCTCTCCAGCGAGACTCCGCGGCGCTCACAGGCTTTGTAGGCGAGGATCCGCCGTTTGAACCCCGCCGCGAAAATAAAAGGGGTGTTGCCGCTGCTGCTGGACAGGTTTATACGCGCGGAGTCAAATTTGGAGCCGAAGTAACCGGTGATTGAGAGTATCGAGTTTTTACGGTTCCGAGGGAAATTCGCGAATTTATTTTCTGAGAATTGTTGGGTTGCGCTCGGTTTTATTTTTTGACCGAATAGCACGTGAAATTGATATCGTTTCGGGTAAAAATACTGTTCGGGATGGCGTAAAATTGGCGTTTTGTTAAATAATTGATTGGAATTCTAAAAGAAATTCTTATTTCTTATATCAAATCTGAAGTGTAACAAGGCAACCAATATTGGCATCCGATGACCTGGTCAAAAAGAAGATATCTTGGAATCAATAACCAACTAAACTATTTTTAGATTTACTATAATTCTTATTAATAAATCGTGTACACGTGAGTTGTCGATAGCTTTGACTTATTCAATTACGGATTTGTTACAATTAAAGATCACTGACAAATGATGTCCAGTCTGATTATTTCTGTGTACTACAGAAATATTATTTATATATATCATAAGTTTATTCTTTATACTATACATATTCAATAAATCAAAAATGTTATTCTTAATAATGGACAAAATTTTGAAGATCAATTAATTGACCCGTAATTTCGATCGTCAATCCATTTCGGAACCAAACATCCAACATATCTCCAAGCGAATTACGAAAGATTAAAAGATAAAAGCCTGTCAGTCGAAAAGCTGCAAAACGCAAAACTCATTATGTCCCCTGATTACGGCGAATTACGCGCGGATTTTAGGTGCTGAAGCTTCAATCACGCGACTAGGGAAGAATAGAGAGAGGAAAAATTGCGCGGGCGCCGGGATTTTTCAGTGGCCGCATTAATTTGAATAATAATTAGGCTCTTTAAATCTCGGCGATGTGGATTTTCGACGCACTAAGCTGGATACGTCCTACATTTCAATGGTGGGGATTTCACTTTTTTTTTTACGCGCGGCGAGGGTGAAATAAGGTCTCGCTTCCGCTGCGCCGAACGGATTTTACACGGGTCCTTATGGAAATGCTCGACGACGAAGGAATATTAATTCGGCATTGTTTAAAGGGCTCTCGAAATAAATAGAAGCGAAAATGAATTTTAGGGTGTGTCAAATTGGAATGCAGACGTTTTTCTGGTTTTTAATGGAACAGTAGACACTTTTTTGAACTATTAGTTAATTATGAATAGTGCAATGAATTGGTATAATTTTTACAAGATGTATTTAAAAAAAAGCGGCATTCAATACATATAAGTACCGTTTCTCTTTTACGTCCATTTCCAAATCAAGGATCGAGTCAAGAATTTTGACTTTCACTTTTAACGATTACGCAGCCATAAATTTCGGGGCCTATTTTTACTCCGCAGCTGTAAACCGATATAACTTCAGTACAGTAAGATAAGAAACATTGAAGAGGGATGCGGAAGATTATTAAAGAACAGTAACTTCCCAATTGCTTCGAGTAAACAGATGTACATAAAATTCTCGTAACGAGTGGAATACTGCTGTTTCTTTTCCGTTTCTGGTTTTTCTTTCAGTTATGACTTAATTCGAGGAAAAGTGTCTGACTGACACTTTTAAATACCCGAGAAATTTATTTATTTTATTATCTACTTTAGGAGCACTGAAAGAAAAATAACGTCGATAAATAAAATACTAACAATTGAAAACGATTGAAAACGACGAATTCGTTCCAAACTCATCAGAAGATGAAATTTTAATAACCAAAAATACCTTCCTACGAAAAGTAATTAACACATCGCAAAAAGTTAGCGATCCCAAGTTCCGAGTCGACTTTTAATTTGGATAATCGTAAAGTCAAAGCCAACGCAACCGAAAGATTTGCAATGGCGCAAAGCGAGGAGGACAGGCAGAAAAGAAAAGAAGAGAGGAGAGAGAGAGAGAGAGAAATCTCGACGTCTCCTCGAAGGCAGAACCAGTTTCCTAACTGTACACCCGCTTCTCTCCCTTTCTCTTCCTCGTCCGAGCGAAATTCTCTCTCTCTCTCTCTCCTTCTCGCCTTTTATCACTGCAGCCTGGCCGATCTCTCGAAAAACACGTTCCCCCTCCGAAAAATCCATCTCTCTCGGACCCTTGACCCATTTCGCCGCGCTGTTTTTGCATGCGCGAAACGTGCAATTTACGAAGGGGAAGGTGTTTCGGAGTCGCGGCGAGAATTTGCAGCGGCGAGTCGGTCCGCGCTGGTTTGTTTTGCAATTTCGCGGACGTATCATCGACGCGCGCAATAAATATACGCGGCGCGAGGCATGATGCCTTTGGCCTCCGACCGATGATTAATTATGCGCGGGCGCAGTCAATTGGAGAGGAGATAAAGCCGAAGCTGCGTGCGGCGACTGTTGTAATGAGGCGGGAATTTGAATTTTTTTTCTATGGGTCAATAGAAGTGTTGTGAAGATTTCTAGTCTCTCCCTCTCTATACTTGTTGTAGGAATTCATGAATATTAAATTTCATTCTTGACTAATTTTATTTTTATTTAACTAAATAAACACGTAAATTGACGGTATAATCGGACATTTTATTTCTTTATTTTTGTATGAATTAAATAAAAACTACAGATAGTCTTATAATCATGAAATTTTACTGGTTATGTAGTCGTCGGATTAACATTCATAACTTGTTTTGATAACCGAAAGGATGATTAATACTTAATAATATTGGGATAAAATGTATTTTATTTTTCTTAAAACCCGACGTAGCTTTGCTCGCAGATAAATTCACGTTAAACCATTCCACTTTTTTTAGACCTTATAAATATTTATACTCGTTTATGATTGATTTTAATTAACGTTTTCAAAATATTCATTTTATAGATCTGCAACAAATAGGAAAAATAGACTGATGTAACCGGATTCTTTAACAGTATCCTAAAATTTTTTAAACTTAATTCCGGAGGTATAAAAACTATTTAACGATTACTTTTTACCCGTCAGATGAAGGAGAAGGCTTGTCAATAAAATATATATTTCAAAAATACAGTTACGATTTATTCGGCAAACCAAAAAGGCAACCTTTCCGTTGATCCAATTATTTCTTCACGTTTGGTCACTTAGACTTGCTTTTAAAACAATGCTCTTCCACAATAAGTAATTAAAAAGCTAAACTTGTTCGATGCTCTCGTAAAACCTAATACTTTTTTATAGTTCCTCTTTTCCAATCAGGTTATATACGTTCGTTTTTCCAAAGAGAAAGACCATTTCTGGTATTTTTTTTTTTAACTGCTGTCACAATATTTCACGCAAATGGATTTGAGAAAAGTGCATTCGAGATGAAAGGAAAAAAAGGGGAATTGATTTAACAGATTGCGAAAATTTCACCTTTTATGTCTTTCATTTTTCTTTTATATTTAAACGAAAATAATCTCCGTATAAATTTTGAAAAAAAAATTCAATATTTTTCTGTGAAAGCCGCGCCGCGGTATTTCCGGATGCGGAATATTAAAATCGCTTTTTACCGAATGCCGAGGATCGGAATCAGGCCAAAGCTCGCATTACGTTTACGGAGTAGGCAGGGAAACTGTTTTTTTTTTTCCCCGAGGTATTCATTTTTTAGTCCAAAAACTGAAAGTCGCTTCTGTAATCACTTTTTATTACATCAGGCGGATTTAATGCGCGCTTGACTGATGATGATTTGCCCGGTCGCCCGTACAAAATTCATCAGGAATTCTGGCCGGAGTGTTTTCGTCGCAGCTCCATCGTTAAATTTCGGACTGAAATTTAATCCCGTCATGGGAAAATCCGACTCCGTATTTAAAATCTATTTCGAAGTGCTTCCGCGAGTTTCTAGTAAAAACAAAAAGGTTAAAATTTTCTGCTTACGCATAATATATATATTTTCGTATAAACACGTTTTTACGGATCTGAGCGAAATTAAGCTTACTTTTTTCTATTTTCTGAGTTTTTCCTATACGATCGAGGTTTAAAATGAACTATTACTCGCTGCGATATACTTAAAGCTTTAAAATAAAATTTAAAAGATTTATACGCCAAAATGCAATTAAGAATTTTCGCAAAAAGAATATCGAATATTAAATTTTCAGAATATCCAACCCTCTCAAACTCTTTCGCTCGAGCCTCAATGAGCCACCCCGCGACACCACCCCAAGCCCCGTCCTCGGCCAGCCTCCCCGTCCAGAAAATCCATCGCGAGCCGCACAGGATAGCCTCGGTAAAAGAGTCTCGGGCACGTCGCCGCGAACGGACGCACGCGCTCAATTATCATCGTGCCCCGCGCGCTCGCGCATTTATCGCGCTAATAACGAGAGGCCGACCATAGCGCAGAGAGAGAGAGAGAGAGAGGTGAACGACCATCGGGTCGACGACCATTGCGCTCCCCGCGGACGACGACGCGCGCGTGTACATGAGCGAGAGAGTCCGAGAGAGCTGCGGCTTGTGTCCAGCGCCGTTCTGCTCTAGTATTTCGCCTTCCCTTTTTTCCGCCTCTTTTGCCACTCGGCTCTCCGGCGATTCCGGCGCCGCGCACCGCGGGAAAAAGAGGCCCCAGGTAGCCTTTCGAGGTGAGGTCGGCTTCGTGGAAGAGGAGCCGAGGACGATGATGTCATTGTGTGTACGTTTTCGGCTCCGGTGATTTCTATCGACTGGTGTGTAATGGGCTCTTTTTTTTTTTTATTGGAGTTTTTTGCGCGGGACAGTCGACGGAGAGAGGATGGAAGCGTTGTAGCCTCGAATAATTGTAATTGTGTCTTCTCGGGTGAATTGTGCGAGCCGAAAATTAAATTTGCTTTAGGCTATTGTGTGATTTAACAGTTGGTATTTGTGTAACTTAACGGTATACAATCTACTTTAAACAACTAATTGTATAGCAACTTATGAAACGACGATTTTCGTGCCGAGTTCCAGTTAAGCTTGCAATAAATTTTAGCTCGAGCTTTCATATTTACATCCGGCTACGCGAATTTCGCGTTTATAATGCTTTCTTCCGGGCCGCGAGCTTATTTGTCTTGGGGCATTCATTTGAATACGCCGGCCGTTTTAGAAAATCGGCGTCTATTTTAGACCGACGGTTTATCCTTCGCCGTTAAAGCAATGCGGAAGCGCATAGCTAGAAACTGCGTAAGTATTCGTGATGTAATTTTTCTTGCTGCCTCTCTCGAGAGGTATCGGAGCTTTCGGGAAAAAATGCCGCGCTCAAAGGAGATATATACTTTCTTGTCGTAATTCGTTTGTACTAAATGTTCTTGCGCAACGAGAAAAAAACAGCTAATCAATATTATGCTTACCATTTCACGATTTAACCGATAACCCTTTTAAGGAGTCGATTGAAATGCACGCAATTGCTAAATTTTTTCAACCTAACTTTCCGATTGACGTTAAAGCAAGCTCTTTTAATTCGAAAACAAATTCTCTCTCCGCATCCGTAATTACACGTTCCTCTTACTTCAGCTTATCAAAACACGGCAATCCGAACCGGCGAACTTTCAGCTGCAACTTCTTCTCCCCCAAGTCGTCCAATCCGCAAAAGTTGCGCGCTAAATTTTCATAAAGCCGCTGAATCTTTCATGCGCAATTTCGTTAGAATTCCTCGGGAAATCCAGTACAGCGGAATAGAAATTACTACTGCGGGGCCGAGCCTTCGGAAAAGGGCAGCAGCAGCCGCCGTAGCTAAGTTACAAAAGCTCTCTCTCTCGGGGGGAGATTTTCTATACGGCCGGTTCCTGTTCCTCCTCCTCTTCCTCGTTCCGCTCGGCAGTCGCGCATCCTCTCTCCCGCGCTCGCGACACGCATCGCGAGCCGCGCGCGGGGGGGAGTTTTATTGTAACGCGCGCCCGGAGAAAATTGGCCGCGGAATCGAGAGAGAGAGAGAGAGTGTACATACACGTACGCTGACCGGGCGCGCGAGCCGGGAAGCGAAAATGGAATTCGCGCGCCAGCCGATGCGGCCGCGAGAGAATATTGTGCCGCGAGCTGCGATCGGGCCGGAGAGCCGGGCGATTCGCGTGTCATTTCTGCGGATGCCCGAACGCCCGGAAATTGCTTTTCGAGTTTATTACGAGAGCGAGTGTAAATATGTTCTCGCGTCGTAAGTCGGGGGAGCAAATGGATTTTGGGGACGAGCCTCGGTTGCGTTTGTTGTTTCGTGTTTTATGTGGAATTGAGTGGGTTAAAGTTGGTGGAAAAAGCATGAAATAGCAATAGAGAGTATTAGGAGTAACAGGTGGAAAAATTTTATAATTTACAGCGAAGTTTTCAAATTTTTTTAACAGCCTGTTTTCTTTACAAGATTACATTTAAATATTTACAATGCTATTTATCGTTTATGAAACCAATACATTTGTAAGAAAGCTAGAAAAAATTGATTTAAGTTTACTGCAGATATACATAAGAAATGTAGCTATTTCTCGTAAGTAGAGCCAGCCTGATATGGTAAGACCAGTAAACTTATCGATATGATCGTCGAATAAAACTCCAAAATTTTCAGAAACATCTATTGCATACGTACGAGGTAATTGCCAATCTTCGTGAATTCCTTTTGAAATTGCTAGTGGTTTCGTAAAAGGTGGAGGTTTTATTTTATAATAGATTTTAAACATTATAGTTTATAATGTAACTGAAATAAAGTAATAAGCTTGATTGTAATTAAACATTTTTGCTGCGAATGTCATTGTTTGGGAAATAAAAACTTTTGTGCATTCATAACGCCAGCAGTCGTAAACAAAGAATGCAGAAATAAAACAAGTACTTTATCTAATTAACGATATAATGCGCATTAAAAAAAGTACAAAGTTTTTATTAATATCAGCAAATATAAAAAGCGGATTAACTGTACATTTGGTTTTGCACAAATGAAAAGTACGTCGATTTATTGAAGAATTGAACGTTATTTATTTAATAAAACAGTAAAAGGAACGCATCAAAAGCCGAACACTCATTGATTCTCCGAAAACAATCCGACGATCTTCCGAAATTAACACGGCACCGAAACTGCTTGCTCGCGGCAAAACAAGGAAAAAAAAATTATTTTCGACAGCTGGTGTCCCGAGCGCGTTACACATCCGCGACTATACCTTTCGCTTCGTCAAAGAACTTAAGCGGTCGTAAAAATCGATGCGGAGGCTACTCGGGAAGGAGGAAGAGCCGAAAATAACGAGAAGAAGAAGGAAATCGGCGAAGGTAATTTTGCTCGTTGGAATAGTAGAAGAGATTCAAATTTTTTTTGTTCATTTTATTTATTTTTATTTCGATGATGTAACTTATTTCGTATCAAGTGGTATTTTTAATCTAGTTATGTAAATTAAATGACGGGTTACATGGCGCGAATAATAAATTCAGCTTAAATTTTTTAACAACAGGTTGAAATCTTTTACTTTGAACTCTTCAGTTTTTTTGTTTACTTTATAATTTATCACGGAATCATTTAATTTGCGTCAACTTCAGTAATTTTTTTAATCAAAGACGCTACAATTTTTCATGAATGTTAACGACTTTTAAATGTTGATATAAGACCGCAATACATTAAATAATACATTTTCTATAAAATATGCGTCAATAATTCTGCGATCAATCAATAACTCTTAGATTAAGTGTTTATTAACCACTATAAAGAATTTTTCAATAAATCTGAGCCGACTTCAGCATACATTTAAGCAAGATTTACATAAGCAGATTATTCTCCAATTATAGCCGGATATCGCTTTAGAGAAAAACTCGAGTCTGAAAAGTGTCACATTTACATTCTAGACAGTTTGAGTCGCTCCTCGCGCTCGACTCACGTGACTCCTTTCACATTTCAAGGGCTGCAAGCGCGACCGTCTTCTCGGCGAGTTATAACGCAAAATAGCGTCAGTCTAATCAGCGGAGGAAAATTCTCTCGTATCGCGTTACGCCTTACGTGTACTTCGATGAAAAGGAGTCTCTCGCGTCAAAGGCAAACGCGGCGTCGTATTATCAGTGTCCCGTGAATGAGCTTTCTCTTTACGTTTTGGACAAAAAAATGAAGCTTCATAGAATTTCGCGAGATGCAATTCCTACGTAATTATTTGACACATATACGAATTATTTGACGAGTATACTGCATGAATAGATCGTTTATAATGTATGTTACCTTTAACAAGAAAAATTTAGCGATGTGGCCTAAAATTTCTACAGATTAATTGTTCAATACATAATTTTTCCTACGTATTGACAATGCATCACTGGCAGTAAGTGTTCTTTGAAATCTTTCAACTTTGCCGAGCCTGAAACCCTACCATATTTATGCTAGGATAAACATACACAAACAGCTATATGTATAATTAAATCGCATCTTTCACCAAATATGCAGACGCATGAAAAGCTGTGCCCACATAGCTGTTCGCGCGTCTGCCATACTTGGCGACAACGGACAAGGCTGCAAGTCGCCTACATATATTCATACGGAAAACCCAACACGTGGGCCGCATGCAATTACGTCCGAATCGATCTCGTATACACTCGGAGGCGGCGCATAAGTTCGCCAAAAGACTCCTCCGAAGTTTAAGGCTATACATTTTGCGCAAGCGTAAAGTACAACGCGCGAAAGGCAGTCGCGAGGAGCTGCCGGGCGGGCTTGTATTAACTACCGGCATGAAAACTCGCTAACGGGTCGGCACGCAAAACAGTGCGGGTATGTGTATACGTACGCGTGATGTAATTGCGACCGTTATCGGTACGATTTCGAATGTTTGAGCTTCGAAAAATCGTCGTATCGCCGCTAACGACGTTTCCTTGGGTAACGACGGCGGCGACGGCGGCTGTTTTCTTCGCCGGATGCGTGTTCGTAACGTTTTTTTTTTTCCTTTTTTTTTCTGGAATATATCGCAAATCACCGGGCTGCGCCGCTTCTTGTCTAATAAGCAATGAGATTCGTCGCGAATTACGTCGGGATTCGACAAACGACGTTGCCAATTATCGAGTTGTTAGTAACGAGTGCGTCCTAATTCTTTTTGTTTTTTGTTGCACAAATTTAATTATCGGATGTAAGGTTCGATTTCGATGTTTTAATGCAGAGTCCTGTTATTTTTCAATTTGAATGTAAAATCACCTTTGTCGGCACATTTCTGACCTACTTTTTTGGTATAGCAGACTTTTTGAAATATTTTCAATATCGGTGTCACAAAGGCTTTTTCGCCAATAAACAGCGCCGAAGTACGGTGAAATGTGCAGCGGTATTACTGCTTTAACAAATATATATTGCTGAATTCTATATTTCGAGTAAACTGACGGATTTGAATTTGGGTCGGATATCATACTTTTTTTTTGCAGCGCGACTCTTCGACAACTGTACGCGTCGATTCCGACGCGGCGAATACAGCGAGGCTAAAAAAATAAAACGCTGAAATATGCAAATAATCCTTTTCTTCCATTTAGATCTCCGTAAACGGTACTCCTTCGAGTTGCAAAAAACTTTACGAGTCAACGAATAAGGTCTCCATCATTAAGCTATCATTAACGACGTCGCCGCGGTTCTCTATTTCTTAACAACAACAACCGATACATATATATTCCTCTTCTCGTCGAAACTCAATCGGCTGCCAAACGGCGCTGGTTCGATCGCATCCCGGAACCGCATCGACTGCCAATACAGTGTGTCCTACCTGTAGCCTCCGAACTCGGACGACCAGAAGCGGAAGCATCAAAGCATCATCGCAGCAGCAGCAGCATCGGCAGCAGCATCGGCAGCAGACACATCCGCGTGTCTACGTTACGTCGGCGACAACAACACAACAGCACCGAGCAAGCACCTCTGCACGTGTGCACACGCGCGCACACCATACACACACACAGACACACTGGCGGAGGCTTTCACTTGGGGGGACGGACGGGCAAAACAACACTCGTCGTCGTCGTCCGGGCGCAGGAGGACCGCACGAGCCCGAAGCACCGTGAAAAAGATCGGGAGGCGAACTGACACGTATGTGCCGAGGCTAAGGCTAGTGCCGGCCGTCTCCCCGCGACACACGAACGCGCGCCAACCCACACACACAGGGAGAAGGAGAGAGTTCGCGGCTCGCGTGCATTCTCTCCAGAGAGTTCCACCTCCTACTCACCTGGTGGACACGTCAGGGGGGGGAGAGAGAGAGCGCGGTATTTACCTGGCGAACGGCGGACCGGTGCGCCGAGAACGGAGCCGCACGAGCCGGCCCGAGGTTTACCGACCGCGACGCGTATAAGGCGCCGTCGTCGTCGCGCCGAACCTCCGGGTGCCCGAAGAGCAAAGAGTGAACCCGAGAGGTAGGTAGATCGCGGTGTCAACGGCTAGTGGAACTAAGAGAGACGGGGTGCGACTACTTTTTTCGAAGGGGATGGGGAAGTTTTTCGGGTGGAGTGGAGGGAGCTGCTTTACCGGTCGAGCGAGAATCTGATGCGCGAATCTGCTGGGGGGCAGATATTGTGGAAAGGGAACGATTTGTAAAGAGGAGATAGCGTCGAATGCGTTTTTTTTTCATTTTTTTTTTTTTTTTTTTTTTTTTGAAGGGAATAAAAAGTATTGTTATTTATAGTACGTTTGTTCTTTAAGAATGTAAACAGATACTTAATTTGTATGCTATTTATCATCATTTTAAAGCATATTTTATCTTTGAGACTTTAAAACTAGGCTAGCAGGTAAATGATATTAGCGATTTTTAGAAAAAGAAAGTATTATTGGTGATACTTGTTATATTAGTTTACAACATTGAATTTCGCTTTGAAAACTTTTCTATTGATTACTGTTTGAAACTTTTGTTAGTGTTTGGTATGGTATAATCGACGTGAATTTCATTCAACTTTTCGCTAACTTTTCATACAAAATTCAAGTATTTTTGTAAAATAATCTTGTAAAATTGGCGAATTGTAAGTGTGAAATCTCGTTTAATTTTGTTCTACCTTTGATAAATTCATTATCGAAATACTCAAGTAAAATACGGTTCATTAGATTAAAACTTCCGAGCGTAAGTTGAACTAAAGTTTACGTCTTGAGCTTAAAACAGCGGCTCCAGATAATAGAATTTAAAAATGTTTGCAAATTCTACTAAAAATATAAAAATTAAATTACTTGTAAGTAGAATTTGTAAATAAAAATTTATTTGTTGATGGTGTTTCTATTAAAAGTATAATAGAAGCTGAGTCAATCAAGATTTATAAAAATCAGACTTAAAATTTTTTTTAATTCTTACGTTCAAAGTCAGTTATTGAGATTAAATTGCGTAATCTAAAGAACAATTATTTGATTTGAAAATGTGTCTTTAAGTACGTGTCTATATATACCTCTTATGAAGAAATCTCGCACGTCAAAGAAATTAATGCAATGACTGGAAACCAATAACGATTAAAAGGACGCTCGAAAATTCAAGTGTGAAAGGATACATTATTGAACAGTGTGATCAGACTTGAATTTCTAAATTTTCGAACAAAAGTAACTTATACGAACTGAATACCTTGAAATTAAAGTGAAAATCGAACCAATTTGTAAGTCAATATTTTTGTTAAAAAAAAAAAAAAAAAAATGTTATTTACAACATTCTTACACATTCACCTAAACTAAACTAAACTTATTAGACGGATAACAAGAAGCAGAAGAAAACTATCCCTCACACCTTGTTTACAGAAGTTAGCGATCCCTTAAAAACTTGATCCCGCACTTACGAAAGACTGCAACAAAGACTTAAAATGCAAATTTAAAGAGCGCGAATCCCCTCGAAATTCGAAAAACGGGTCCCCCTCCCCAACGGAAGAGTCTGATCTCCAAGTATAATGAAGCTACAGAGCCGAAAAGCCGGCGCATCAGCCCGAGAGGGTCCGCCGTCACGTGCGCCAATTAATTAAACTGCTCGAGCTTCAAATATCGCGAGTATAATCGTAAGCTTCCATTTCTTCCCGGGTCTCTCTCGAGTACTCCGCGCGCGAGAGAGGGGGGAAAAGAGATATCCGTTTAACACGAAAAGGCTCTCGGTGACGAGTTCGGGAACTTCGCCGCGCGTTCGGGAGAAGTCGCTCGGATATGGATGTATATATGTG
Source organism: Ormyrus rosae (assembly GCA_035047165.1). Taxonomy (NCBI): domain Eukaryota; kingdom Metazoa; phylum Arthropoda; class Insecta; order Hymenoptera; family Ormyridae; genus Ormyrus; species Ormyrus rosae. The sequence goes on from JAWWML010037719.1 coordinate 66,430, forward strand.
CGAGTCCGCGCGGAAGGGGAGTTTTTCACCGGAATGAAAACTTGTTGTTTCATTGTTCGAGTTGGAAATTTGCTGATGAGTCTGATGGCTATTTTAGCGAGCGAGAAATCGGCTGGGCGGGAAAATTTTCCAATTTCATCGGAGAATTCAATTGAGGTGTTGGGTCGTCTTTTAAACGGGCTTTATAAGTTATTGAAGCTTTTGGAGACCTGTAAGTTGAGAAGCTTACTTTTATTATTTAGAGAATTCAAACGTTTCCTTTATTGTTAAGTGTACGTTTTTCTTTTATTGATTCAATTATATGATGTTTAATCTTAATAATCTTACTATTAATAAAAAATGCTATATATTAATTGAAAATACATATTTATAAAAATATAACAATTGAATTTCTTTAAATACCTGAAGAATAAATAATTATTTGAATATTTTAAAAAATAAAACTCTTGAGGATATATAACTGCTTCAAGTTTTTTACAATTCTAATGAATTTCATCAAAAAATGAGTTACACAGCTCAGCACTTTTCACCGGTAAAAATTCATCAGTTCGTTTCATTAATTTCAGACGATCGCACCTCTCTCCGCGAATAATCGTGAAAAAAAATGTCGACCAAGCTAAGTACCGCTTCATTTCCCTCCTAAACCCTCCAACTTTTCTCTCAAACAAGACGAGTTTCAATTATGCGTCCCTCTTGCTTAACGCAAATAAATGCAAGAGTTGCTTCCTGACGCCTACGATTTCAACTTCGGGGAAATGATTGGAAAAATCAGACGGGAAAAGCTAATCTTGTTGCCGCAGGCGTGGATTTTTTTTCTAAGATGCAGATTGAATGTTGAAGTTCTTGGAAACGATTTTAAACGAGCGAAAGGAAGTTTGTTTATTAAAAATAAAATTGCTAAGGAAAAATTAATTATACGAATAACAAAAAAAACTCATTAGCAGTTACAGCAACACTTTAGCGAAGACAAACATTCGCAAGGAAAAAACCGTTAATTTTAGTTAATAAATTTATTAATTTATTATATTTCCTATATAAATTCGAAAATGATAATTGCAATTAAAACTGTTTCTCGATAATTTATTTGAAGCGTTTTTGCCAAAACATCAGACAAACTACTTGAATCACTGCCAAATTGACCAAAAAACCACTTTTGTATCTCATTATAAATTTTCAAAAATGTATAAGTTATAAAAGCTTATTAATTAGAATATTTTATGTATTTAAATGCTTTTCGCCGATCTCAACAGGTTTATAATTATAATAAAAAGAAAATTTATTGGACTATCAGTAGCAGTAATTTAATTGCCGTCTCTTTACAATACCTTACCTAGATAATAATTAAATTTTGCAAAACAACTTAATACGATTTCAAAAAAATTAATTAATAATCGGTCGATAAGTACACAGTTTATTTCCGAACCGGACTACTAAGGATGATTCTTATTCTTCTTCTTCATTGATATAATTGATTGAAGAACCTCATTTTTCCTTTCAGTGTATTTAAATACTTAATCCTCTACAAACATCAATTTTCCCAATTAATTAAAATTTTCCTGCGCGAAAGCATCGCAAAAAAAACTCCCTCGCCCCACCGGCCATTCGGCCCCGCGACGCAGCAGACACAGAAAAAAATGCAACCGCCGCCAAGCGCGTCGGCGGACGACGAAAACAAGGCGCACACATCAAACGCACGCCTACGACTCACCCATTTTGTTGCCGCTCCGGCGCCGAACTCGCAGGCATATCGTCCTGGACTTGATGCACTGCAACAGACAAGCAAGCGGCGATGCGTTAGACACGACCCTGCCTCTGCCCTCCCTCTCTCACTCGTAATTCGCGTGCACGCGCCGCGTAATTCACACGACAGCTGGACGTCTTCCAGTATCTGGCTGGACACCGGCCAGGGCGTTTTTTTTTTTTTTTTTTATTCGTCGACCTTGTCGCGGTGGTTAAAAGAGCGGCGCTCGATTCCCTTTGATGGGAGTTTACGCCCGTAAAACGGCTGCGTTTTTTTAGCCCGAGAGAATTTCAAGCGATAAGTTAATATTGTTCTTTTATTCAAAATAATACTTCAAAATTGTGTTTTCGAGAATCTTTGTTCGCAAAAAAAAAACCATTTACAATTTACGCTTACGTTTATCTCTGTACAATAACACGACAACGCGTCGAAAGTGAACCTCTTTGTGCTAAGCAAATTTTCATTTTCTTTATCGGACAAACGGCAGGAACTCCTTAGCCAAACGTTAGAAATAGAATTCAAAGCGGGAAGCATAATGACGTCGCGCATCCACGGCACTCTCAAACAAAACCTTTTGAATCCAAAGCTCCTCTATATCGAGCATCTGCAACCGTTCCCACGCCATCGAATTCCGCGTCTCCTCCGCGCGGAAGCCCCCGGGGGCCACTCCATTTTCTTTATCTCCTCTCAGCACGTCCGAGGCTTCTCTTCCTCCCGAAAAACTTCGCGATCCCGGACTTTTCCACTGTATTTGTATCCATTCGGCGATTCTATATCGAGTTAGCCGCGTAAAACCAATATTAATGCCTTCTCGGAGACGGGGCCCCGGTGATTTACGGCGGCGGCGGAGGAGGAAAAAAAAGGAGTGCGAGAGAGCTGCGCACCTGATGTATGTGCTGTATGACTTCGTTGTACGTCGCGTTCTCGAGGGTGCGTCCGTTCACCTCGAGAATCTCGTCGCCGATCTCCAGGCTGTCCGCGCTGTCCGCTGGAGAACCTGTGAACGTTCACGGAAGTTGATTAGTCGGCTGATAGCTGGAGGAAGGATGGCTTGCGTTTTCAACGGGGACGAGCTTGGGTCTTTCGAGATTTTTGGGAAGTAAGTCGGTTTTTCTTTTTATTTTAGGAGGTGAAAATCTGTTATTTCGGTGTTTTAATAGGGAGGACGAGGAACTGGCTGTTCTGTTAATGGTCAGAAAATTAATGAAAATATAAATAATTTGTTATTTTAACTTATTTAAAAAAGTTGGCAGACATTATAATCAAATTAATTTGAATTAATCAGAAGAGAAAGCGATATAATTAAATTATTTTTTTACATCTATACAAGCAAATATTTCTAATTAAATTATCCAAATTAAGTAATGTACATCATTCAAACATTTGATTGTTTATTTAATGTTCTACAAAATTCAAACCAAGTAAATTTATTATATTTTTTTAATGCAATCCAACGTGTGTAGATGACTTTTTAAATACGTTTACATTCTAAATGAATTCTTGTTTATAAAAAGGTATTCATTAAATTTATACGGCATGGATGATTCAGGGTTCATTAAAATTCACAATTTTTTTACGATCATTTTAAAAGATAAAAAAAAACTTCAGTCGAAAACAATTTTATAAAAATATAATATTTCTAAGTTTATGTACTTTTTAAAATTATTTTTTTTAATATTTTGAGAAGGATTAAAAATAGATACTTATTTTAATGATGATTGATTAGTTTACTAAAAGTAACAGTTAGTAAAGTAACATTTTTAATTGTTTGGATAAAAAATAATGTATAATATATACTAAAATTTATGATAAATTGGGTTTTAAAGTGACGGATGCAATATTAAAGCCTCGTAATATTTCGTCGGGACTTACATTTCTTATCGGAATCGATTTTATATTGGATGATTTATTTCACTTGACATGTACTCATGGGAGGTTCTTATTTCTCGAAAAATATTATTAATCTCACTATGTTAATCTGCGTAATAAATATGATTATTTTCACATCTTATATCGGTGCATTAAAACAGTTTCTGTCGTATTCCAAAGCAACAAATCATCATAATTTTGGGACAGAATATTTTAAAATCTAAAGAAAAAGACTAATTACTCGAGGTACACCGGCAATCGAGCAATTCCCCAACGAAAAATCCCGGAAAGAAATTCCTTCGCGCGGGCGTCTCTCGCAGAAAAGTAGAAAGAGCCGCGCGTCGAAGAGGCGAGAAAGAGAGACAAAAATCTTTGGGTCCGATTCACACGGAATACACACAAAGACATAAAGAATACCAACCAACCCTCGCAGGCCGCGGCGCGTCTTTAAGAAAGTTTTCAGCGACGTGTGCGGAAAAAAATCGGAGCGAATCTCAATGAGAAAGGAGCGCGGCGGCCATCTCATTATTTTCACGCTCCATTCTTCGCGATGGAAATGCAAACACGCCTGAAATAAAATAGCGAAGGAGCAGAGAGAGAGAGAGAGAGAGAGAGAGAGAGCTCGAGTTGAGGAAAGGGAGAGAGAGAGAAAAAAGAAGTGCAGCCGCTTTCGACTTATCTTAGAAATTTCCTCATTTCCCGCCAATAAATTTTTACGCAGGGAAAATTCCGGCCGAGAGGGCAAATACTGGAACGCCCGGAAGATAAAACCGCCGGAGAAAAAAAAAATATATAGCTATATCGGCCGGCCAGGAGGAAAAGGAGGAAAAGCAATGGAAACGGCGAGGAAGATATTTTGAGACGCGGACGTAAAATATTTTCGAACGGTATCGTCGATGAACGTTCATTAAAGCGGTATCTTGATTTAGTCCGGCTGTTTGATTTAATATATAAGCTAATGCTTTGTTTTTGTTACATATTTCGTAAATAATTTAGGACACGCTTGCTTGCTCACCGTCGCTTTTATTTTATTTACAATTTTATTTCGTCCGCGATTTTTTTCTAGCGGACTTTTTCCGCGAAAAAATTCCTAGTAAAAATTATAATAGTACATTTGATTATAGACTGTATAAATCTAAAAAAATTTCCGTAGTTTTTCGCAAATTTTACGAGGTCAATGATGAATTTTCATATTTTTCAGACTTGTAAAATTTACTAGGAACATGATAATTTTTTTAGATTTTTACAGTCTGTGATCAAATTAAAATCCGCCATTGTAATTTTTACTAGAAAATTTTTCTCCGTGTACATTTCTTTTAAATACTTGTGCCGAAATTCAATTCTCCTTCCCACTACACAAAAATAATTCTAATAGTCAACCCTGAACTTGAATTCTCCCCGAACCATCCAAAACTATACTTTATCCTCGAAATTCCAAATATTTCCTCCACTCGAACACCTCTTCCTTCCCCCCTCCGGCCGGTCGGTCTCCCGCGCTCAGCGAGGAACGAGCGCAGCGTGGCATTCAGTAGTTAGCCCTCGCGCTGTGGTCAGACGCGCGGCGCGCACGAGACCGCAAAACCGAGCTTGCGCCCGGGTTTTATAATCTGACGAGATTTCGGCGCGATCTCGGGAATTGAGGGAGACGCGCGGGGAAAAATGGATGTGGTAGCTGGAGTCGACTGTGGAGGCGGCGTCAGGTGGTGGAGTGATTTTTTGGGGATTTTGCGTTTCTATTAGCGAGGTTTCTTCGCAAATGAGTGTGAAAGTTAGTATTTTTTTTTTTAAGTTTTCTTACGATTTTGTCAGATTTTCGACAGTGTTAATATAGTTGATTTATTCAAGTGTACACTGAGAAAAAAATTTCTTGAAATCAAAGAAAGTTTCGTTGCGGGCAATCGGTTAAATATTTTTTTGATTCAAAGAAACCCCTTTTTAATGGAAAGAAATTTTCTTTTTTTAAATAAAATAACCTTTTTTTAAAAAAACTTTCTTCCCATTAAAAAGGGGTTTCTTTGAATTAAAGAACATTTTCTTTGAATCAAAAAAATATTTAACCGATTGCCCGCAATGAAGCTTTCTTTGATTTTAAGAAATTTTCTTCTCATTGTATACGCTTTTCGAAAGTAATTTCTCATTATAATTTTTCCTATGGAAATCTCTCTACCACTACCCAGTTTCCCGACTGCCTGCAACGGCTTAACGCGAGAATTAATCAGCCTCCCAAAAATCGTTCCCCAAAAATCCCCCGACCCTTCCCGCGTCTTCCGGCTTTTTCACGGCGTTGCCTAATATTACTTCCAGGTCGACGCCGGCTTACCCGGCGGCCGCCATTTAACGTGTGCGCGCAACTCAAACTTTCCCGAAATGAAGCGCCGTGCACGCGCGCTTACATAAATAACCGACTCGCGAACTCGAAACTTATAACCCCCCCGACCGCTGCGGCGAAACCGCTGCTGCCGCGCGCACTCGGGGCTCTTTGCGTTCGCCGTATATTATGCGCGAAATCTATTACTTACGTCGGCGATGAGCGCCTGACCGAAAAAAATTGCGCGTCTTATTCCGCGGCGTTCCGCGATTAAATTAAATGCTGGATATTGCTGGGCGTTAGAGAATTTTAATGCTTGCGCCGGATTCCGAGTTGTGGAGTACTTTAGTGGAAGCGGAATTAACGAAAAATGTGATACTTTATGTTTTTTAACTGTTTTTTTTAACTTTGCACGTTCGTAAAAGTATAGAAGAATTACAAAATTTACAATGCAAAATCTACGAAAAAATTTTTCTCAATGAAAATTCTTACTAATATCCATCAATGTATTAATTACGTAAATTTTTAAATTAACTTAGATTCTTCCAAAACAAGTATATTTACACTTTATCCTTTATTTCACTGAAAACAATCGTACTTCTCGTACAGCGCGAACATTATTTTTCCCTAAAACCTCGCCGAAAGAAGACAATAACCCGCAACAAAGCCAGCTCGTCAGCCGAACTCTTTCTTTATTTCTTTTTTTTCCAATCCAGCAGTCATCGCCGAACTCCGGTCCCGCAATCAGTCGCCGACCGCCAACCCCGACCCCGAGGATTCCCGGCATCCTCGAAAGATTAGCGTAAGCACAACACAGCGGCTCCGGGTGCAGCGGCGGACAATATATAGCACGGCGCGATTAAAAAAAGAAAGGAGGGTGGCGCAGCGGGCGGAAAAACGGGGTCTAGGTTCGTCGCAGCAGCGGCGGCGGCGGCAGCGCGGAGGAAGAAACTCTCTCTCTCTCTCTCTCTCTCTCCCTGTGCGCGGCGTCACCTCGAAGGCATTCAGAAAAAAAAGGAGGCCAGCATTAAAAGGGAGCTCGCAATAGCCGTGTGCCGGAGCCTCGCTAATCTTTAAAGGGGATGTCGGGGCGCGCGGGAGAGAGAGAGAGACTCGCGCGAATGCACACACCATGTGCGACCAGGCAGTCGCCGCTGGCTGCTGCTGCTCCGCGTGCAGATTTCGCAGGAGCTTTTTCGGATTGCCGTCGCCCCTTTCCGAGACCTCTGAGCTGCTGCCGCTGCCGCTCCGGCTTAAGCGGAGTTTTATGGAATTGCTTTGGGAATTTCGGAAGATTTGCTGCCGCGATGCTGAACGTTCGTGGAGGGGAGTGGGGTACGGAGCGCTCGCTGGAAAATCGAAGATAGCGAGGGACGTGCCGTTTCTGGCGGAACAGTTGCTCTTGCAAAGTGAAACGGGTAATTGCGAAAAATTCTCTATGGATTCTAAATGAAAATGGAAGGTTTTGTTAAAAATTGTAATACGTTTTTATGTTACAACGGGGAGAGCATAATTCTTTAGCTCCATTTAGAAACTCGGAAAATACGTAATAAAGATTTTGCTTTCATTTTAATACGACGCTGTAAAAAACACGTAAATTCTCTTTCATCAAACGAAGTTGGAGTAACGAAATGAGAGTGAAGAAAAAAAACCCAGGCTAATAATAAAAGCACGTAAACCGGTGGGGGGGGAAGGAAAAACGGGAAAATCCCCGCGAGTAAGGGGCGATAGTTCAGCTCGCATTTGAATAAATAAGTTTGAGGGCCCGTAGCTCAAGCAGTGCTCGTCCGAGTTCGGCCGGAGCTTTTAACGTCGGCCGAAGGGTTAAGTAACGGAGAGAGAGAGAGAGAGAGAGAGAGAGAGCAGGTCGACATTAACTCGGCGCGCCTAAGGGAATTCCTGGGCTCGATAAAGAAGGGCTTTAAGCCGCGCCGGCAGTTTCATCAAGCGACCCAATATGGAGCCTGCGAGTGCCGTTAAATCTCCGACTTGCGGCCTTCCGCCTTCCGCCCTCGAAATATTAATGCGCGCCGACCGGAGCGCAACGACGATTCGACAATCCGCGGCGGATAGGCATAATTGAAATTAACGCTGATTATGCGGGCTTTAATGCACGCGGGGTATATATGCAAATCTCTCTCTCCCCCATGCGTCAAATTAGCTTTAATGTTTAACAATTTCAATGGGAACGAGAATGGGGGTGTCGACGCGGGTCGTCGCTTTTCCAGTTTTTTTAACTTTGTACATAATTTTAGGAGGATGTGCGTACTTATTTATTTACTTTTACTTTTGAAAGCTGAGAAAAAGTTCGTTTGTACATTTTAATGTGAAGCGAGTTCGTAAAGTGAATGGAAAAGATTGAAAGACAAATTAAAAGAAAGAATGATTTTTTCAAATGAAAACTTGAAATTTAAAGAGCTTTATCGGAGAAGAGTAACAGGTTACAAGAAATGCCGAGTTTATGTGGTCGGTTATTGAAGTTTTTTTTTATTGCCCGAGGTTTACACACGTGGTTGTAGCGTAAAATGTGGATAATCAATTGATTATTGCAGAATTTTTTCTGTGTCACATTTGTAGAAAAAAAAGAGAGAGGATCAAAATAGAGTAATGCAACTTAAAAAAATGCAATAAACATGCAATCTTCTATGAATAATGCGCAGCTAAAAATAGTTTTTGTTGAGTCAAGGCTAGGGAATAATTATTTTTTAATTGTATTTTTTTCTGTAGATTATTAGCAACAAAATGTTACTTTCGTTTCGCTTTTACGGGTTTAATGATTTATTTTAGTCAATAATTGAGTTTGACGTTTTTCAGTTGTGTCAAGTATCAATTTTCAATACTTCTTTTCTCTTTGATATTATTACTAGAAATTGAACCATTGAAATCTAATATTACTTTTCCAATGCCGAGAAAAGTTCTTTTAGTTCGTACTTTATTTTCTACTTATTTTTTCATAAGCTCTTAACTTGACACTAAAAAAACTAAAATAATAATAATTTTAAGTCAATTTTTGCACAACTTTTCTACAAATTTGTTTGTGAATTATGCTTTATGGTTAAAGTTTATCACGATCAAGTAACGGATTCAATATAACTTGGTTTTTATACTTTTATTATTGTACACTGCCAGTAAAAGAAAATGATAATTGCCCGATGGGCAATATTCGACACTATAATACATAAACTCCAAGATAAGTTTTCAATTTTGCCTTTCGAAAATGAATTATATTCGATAATAAGCATTTACTAAAATTTAATAAAGTTTCACGTATCAAAAAAAACTCGACTCAAAATTCTAATTTAGTCCTTCAATCCATCTTTCCAAAAGGTACCTATCCAAAAATCAAAATCGAAAATGTTCGAAAAGCCGACGCGCCGCCGCTACGGAAGCGACAGCGGCAACAAAGCCGAGTCCTCGAAAGAAAGGGCAGGAAGAATCTCGCGTCGGCGAGGAAGAGCTCGGTTCAAGTTTTAATTACTGCCTAGTCGTCGCTCTCTTCTCGCTGCCCGTGGAAATATCGAAAAAAAGTGCGCGCGCGCGAGAGAGAGAGAGAGAGAGAGAGAAAGCGAGCCGATATCGGGGGAGGAAGCGAGAAGGAGAGAGAGGAGGAAGAAATCCTTCGGACGCGAATAACGACTCGGAACAATACGAAGAATCGCCCCTTCGATTTCTTTCTTTCTTTCTCTCTCCGGCTGGAGAGGCCGCGGAGCGGGAGGAGAGAGGCTCGAATGACGGAGAGAGAGAGAGAACAAGGACGGCTTTGCGCGAGGGGTTATTCACTGGATGTAATCATAAACCACTTGGTAAAAAATCGATTACGAAATCGCTCTGTAATCAAACT
>JAWWML010037845.1:0-75191 GCA_035047165.1 Ormyrus rosae
ACGTTTGCGATTCGTAACGGTAATTTTTCCGGTTAATTTAATTGTAAATTTTCAGAAAAAATTCTCTCAGTGTACATACGTAATTATTTATATTTTAAGTACGTCGCTTCGGGCTTTGTCATACCCACGTAACCGATGAACGAGACTTTTATAATTTAATTATGATTTTTGTGAAAAAGCTTTTAACGAAGCGTAATTTTGTAAATCAAGACTATACATATACGTAAATTAAGTTCTTCAATCATTAACTTTGTTGATAATTAATGGAATATTCATGTAAAACATGTAATGTCAATACTTGGAATAATTACAGTGCTTGAACAAATTTTAGAGTATCAAAGAAAGATAAAAATAAATAAAAATGGTTCACTTGTTTAAAACTATGGTTTCAAACAATTATGGGAGGTAAATATAGAAAAGTAGATGCTGTAATAGTCTTTACATAATTAAACAAAGAGCTCTTTAAATTTCGAGCTGAATATTTCAAATTCTGGGGGATAGATACTTTTTACCCACATTTTCTGCCACCAGCAATAAAAAAATATAAACCTACGTAGGAAAATTTTCAAGGAAAAGTAAATTTATGATGAAATCATATTTTCTCTTAGACATACTATGCAGCATGAGCAACCAAAAATCCACTTGCAAATCCAAGAAAACATCTTAAAAGTTAAGCTACCTCCCCCAAGAAATTTGCTTTCTGACTAAATAAGCAGCAAAAAAATAGGATTAGACCGGGGCGGAAATCCCGGGTATCCTTTTAATGTGCAAAAAGCGCGCAGAAAGGCTCTTGGGGACAAAAAAATTTCCTCTCAGCGGTTTCGGGCTTTATGATCTTCGCCGAGGAGCAGTGATAAAACGGAAGGCTGGCCCTTTTGACGAAGCGCGCCGCGCGCGGGATTTCGAAATTACGCGCGCATCCGCAATTCGACCGCGGCGCGATTTTGCGAAATTATAATTACGACCGTCGAGCCGTTTCACGCTCTGTCGATTTATTTTACGCAAAGCTCGAAAATTTAAATCAATTATGACGTGGGCTCGCTTTTGAATTGCGAAGTGCATCAGAAATTGAATGCGGAATTGTAAAATATGTGACGATGGCCTGTTTATGGAAGTATATATAAATTAATCATGGAAATAAAATGGAGCAAATAATGCGTAATGTTCAAGTTTATTCATTTTTGTAAAATCATTTTTCGCCTGAGGGAAGCGAGAATAATCAACTTCCACACCCGTGTCGAAAAGTATTAAAATTATATGTATTTGCTGCTACAAAAGGTATCGGGGAAAAACCTCACTTTTTAAATATAAAATTTTAATTACATTCGTATTTAACATATAAATTTTAATTTAAATTATTCTTATTAAAATAATGAAATTGGGCAAATATTGACAGGCAGGCCAAAAATAATGGTGAAATTCCTCACAAGGTTATTGAAATTTTATTAAAAATATTTATCATGATTAAACCAATATATACTTTATGAATAAAAACGTCCTTTGCTCTCGTTAAACTCGACTTTATCAATTCATCAACTTGTCCTATAATTAGCCTAGCTTTTCGAACCAATAAATCCAGGCCGCCTGAACTATCTGCCACCATTACTCACCTAAAAATCACCTGCAATTAACCCACTTGCCCCAGAAATCGAAGCCTTCCTTCCTCCGTACAGCCAACAACGAAAACAGCGGAAATAAGCTTTGTATATTCTCGGAGATCCGCAATTTCCCGAGGGCGCGCGAGCACGAGCCGTATTAGCTCGTTGACATTAGGCCGCGCGAAGTCGGTTAGGCCCTCTCCCCGATAATCCAACGGGGGGGGAGGGGGGGGGTGGAGGCTCGTGTCCCCGCATAATCGAACGATAAAAGCACTGAGCTCGAGGCAGTTAATTAAAGCCGCCGATCGTAATTTCCGCGCGCCTCCAATAACGCATTCCGCTTACGCGGCCTGTACACGGAGCGTTCCGAGAGAGAGAGAGAGAGCGCAGCGCGGCGCGGTAATAATTATTCGCGCGTTCGTTTACAGGACGATAATTCAGGACGCACGGTGAGGATGTGCGGTTAGGAGTATGCTAATGAGATGGGAATAAGGTTTTGTTTGCCCGATGCTCCCCGCGCGCGGTCACCGCGGAGATGTAAATTGCGCCGGTGCTGCCGAGAGTTTGGGGGAATGGGAGTCTCGAAGGTTCGGAGCTACACCTTTGGAAATCATTTGGATAAGGTAAATGTAGGCCAGATTTTCGCTTTGGAATTCCATAATCTAGATAAATTTATCTAATAGAATTATAATAAATAATACTAAGGTTTTTTATTTAGATAATTTTCACCGTTTGAACCAGGTATAGTTTTAGAAAAGTCAATTTAGTTTCGCATCGCACCTTCTAAAATAACATGTTCCTACCACACTTGCGGAGTAATTTTGAGTATTTCCAAGCGTCATCGTTTTATATTAGTTTTCTCCTCGTCGCGGAAGCCTCAGTATACATATTCAATCTCTTAACGCGCAGAGCTCTGGAAAAAAGCAGTCGACAGCAGCTTTTACAGTTCTAGCTGCGGGCGCACTTTTCTCTCTCTCTCTCTCTCTCTCTCTCTCTCTCTCTCTCTCTCCGCGGGGTTTAATTATACGTGCGGCAGTTCAGTTCGGTGAGAAGCGCGATTGTCACCGGGTGTAAAAGCCTCGGCTTTTTTTGTGCGTCAAGTTTTGTTTGCGAGAGTAACGCTATGGATTCTCGCTGTACAATACACCCCTTTTCGAATAAGTTGCGCCCTTGTTTTGCTTTCGATTTAGCAATCGCTCGACGTTTTTTCAGGGCGGCTCTTCTCCATTCTGTGTCGACGTGGATTTTGCGTGGGAATTTTTGCCGCGTCACGCTGAAATTAACCTTTTGAAGTTTTCTATAGGCTTTTAAATTTCATGGGGACCGTATAGATTTTGCAATATTAACAATACTTTTTTGAAAAACAAAAAAAAAGAAGTATTCTTTCGTCTGAAAGTTTTTTCATTGAGCGATACAGAAAGGAAATTTCTAGTTATTTCAGGTGGGATGTCGATCTAAAGTAAATGGCAGTATAAAACTTAAACTTGAAAAGTCAATATGAAAATGTCTTGAGGATGCTATTATTAAGTTCCATTAATACTTAAGTTTCAAACTCGTATTCTTGAATTATAATAATTTTGACAGTTTGACAGGAATACATTTTCTCTTTCGCGCAGCAATAAATTCTTGAGAAATATGTCTTTCTTGAAAGCTTGACTTCATAACGCATTAAGACACAGTTAATTCCTTAATCATACCTACTAAGAATACTCTTAATTCATTGCATCCATTAACAAAAACTTTTCCCAAAACACCGTTCGGCAATCTCGTCGAAAAGTAGCAACATTTCCCGCGATAAAGCCGCCTTTTGTCTGCGTCTCCCAGATCGAATCGCGCCGGAGCAAAAGTGATTATAAATAAAGAGCCTGGGATCCTTAGCTCGTAACTTTGTCAGCGGCCAGATAAGTCGGCTTCGGAGGAAGAAGAGTCGTCCCCTCGGAATCCTCCTCGACACGTGTTAACACGAGCCATTAGCACTCGCGCGAAAACAGATGGCAAACCGGATTACACGTCATGTATATACAGCGCGCTCCGAAAAATTATTAAAACGCCTATTACATCGCGCGAGGCTTTTAAAAGCGACAAAGTCAGCTTTTTCCTCTTTCCCTTCCTCTCTCTCTCTTCGGTCATACCCGACTAATTGAAATTCCGCATTAAAATTCAGAGGCGCCGCGGCCGCGGCGTCGCGTCGCCCGGCCATTAATCCGCCGATTGAATTGAATTACGCCAAGCGCCAAGGCGGCCCTTCCGGCGAGCGATTATTTTTTTGCTCCGCCTTCGAATCTCCTCGATTTTTCCGACAAAGTAGGACGCGGTTTTTTGCGCGGCAGAGCGCTATTTTTACATTTGCATGGTTAGCCTGGGCTGTCCTGCACCTGTCCTAAATTCGTTTTTCCTCGAGTGAATTAAGGTACGCTGTAGACGCTTAAGTTACGGTTACTCGTTACTCCGCGCAAATATGTAAAGGAAAATTTATTCTCGTTTACTAATTAGATCATCGTAATTTCATGCGGAAGCGAAAAATAAGCCAATTTATGACAGAGAAAAAACTTACTTTACATTCATAATTTTGCAAAATGATTTAATCAAAAATCGTATTACGAGAGGTATAATTTCGCCGTAAAATCTAATATTTACATGGAAACATGCTCTTAACAAATTATTCTCATTAAATTCTCAGCGCATCTCGCATTTGCACAAATCCATCAGCCTCGCATGCGGCACACCGATGCACAGAGACGCCCGTCTAATAATTACCTTCAACTTATTGCTATTGGGCACTAAATCAAAACGAGTTTGAGGATTATTTTCAAAACAAGCAAATTACTATAATCATTAAGTACCGCACGCATAGCCCATTATAAATCGTGCCCGACGATCTGCCGCATCGCACAGAGAGCCCCGACTCCGCAACGATGATCTTCTTTATAAACGACACAAATAAGCCGAGAGTCGCAATTCACGGTAAAATTGCTCTCAGCGATATCGCATTCCTCGAAACAAAATATTCCGGTAAAGAGGAGAACGAACATTCTCTGTTCTTTAGTAATCTCAGCGAAACATTATATAGTGTCCTTTCCTGGCTCTCCGCGTCTGACGCAATTACCGAATCAAGCTCTTGCGGTTTTCGCTAATGCCTTTAAATTTAAAACTCGGAAAGTTTGCGTCGTTAAAGTGGCCGAAGGAAAAAGAGCGCTGAAATCCAGTGCGTTAGCTTTCCGCAATCTCGCTAAAATAAAACTTTCCCGTGACTGCGAGCCGACGACATTTTCATTTTAAAGGTTCTCCACGTTCGCGTGATATAATATATTTGCGGTGCGAAAGATAGTTTTTCCCATTTCCGTCGGGTAATAAAAGTTTTCAAAGGTAACAATATTTATTAATCAACGTATTTAATGTATTACTCAGGCAAGTGATTTAATTCTACGTTCTATTTCCAGACATTTTGCTAATTAAGAACTGGAATTCTCCTCTTTTGCGCTCAGTCCAGACATTACAAAATCAGTACAACACCATCTCGTACACGCTTTATTCTCGCTCGATCCATCAGGCATTTTACCCAAACGCTCTCGACTCGAGCGAAGGAACTAACAAAAAGAAAAAAAATAAGATATCCACCCACGCGAGAGCAGGAGAGATAAATCCAGCGGTACAAATGCAGCGTCGACATCTGACATCTCAATCTTCAACTTTCACCTTCTCTCTCTCTCTCTCTCCCCGCCGTTAAAATTCCCTTTCGCACGCAATTTCCTCTCTCTTTATTTCCAGCATTGCAGCGTCGCGCGCGCGCACGTATGTGTGTGTGCATGTCGCCCATTAAGGCACGAAGGGCGCCCGCGGGGTCGTATATCTCGGCGGGAAATATTTTACGATCGCGACGCGACTTTTCGATAGCCTCGACCGCGAGATAACGCTTCGGCGCTCTCCTTTTTTGCTTTTGCCCCCGCCGCTGCTTTGCCCGAGAGAGGCTAATGGCTGTGTGTGTTTGAAGAGACGAGAGGAGGAGGAGGAGGAAAAAGGGAAAGGAGTAGGCTGAGCGCGAGTCTACGCGTATAGTTCTGTTTGTTTTGTTCGATGCTTTTTTTTTACCGCCGACGAGCCGAGCGAGGAAGGAGCTGTGTATTTGGGGCAGGAGCTCTCTCCGAGGTATTTTGAGCGAAGATTTTGGGTTAGAGGGTTGTTTAAAGGCTTTACCGCTTGCCGAGAATTGCGCTAAAAGGAAGTTTTTCTGTTTTTAGCTCTGCACGCTGCTTGAATAGATTTTGCTTTATAAATCGTTTTCAAAGACGTTTGCACCCTGATTTTGAGCGGCCACGCCGCGGTGCTGTTTGAATGTACAAAAGAATTTTTTTGAGAAAATAAAATTTTACGCAAATTAAAAGTAACTTTGGTAAGTAAACCAAGTGCAAAAAGTTCTCTTTAGCCCTGTTAAAAAATGCACACACGTTTCCCGCACTGCACTCCACGACTTTGTCGAAACGGGATCATTGCGCAAGAATCGCTCGAAGCACTCAAAAAAAACTCGCGCCTCCAGGCCATCGATTCCCGCGGCCAAACAACAAGCCGCCTTGGCCGCGCGAGAAATTCAATCTATCTCGGGAGAGTAGCGGTGAGCTGACGGCTTATCGAGGGGGGCTGCGCCCGAATTAACGAGCGTCGCGCCTCTTCTTTTTAACGATAAAAGCATTTGGTCATTAAGATCTTCGACGGAGGAAACGCGCGGGGCGAAAAAATGTGCGCGTCGAAAGAATTTCTTTTCTGAGTGACGCGCGTCTTGCACGCATATGTGTATGAACGCGCGGCTCATAAACCGGCGTGATTTACCGTCGATTTGTCAGTCGTCGCTTTAGTTTTGCTGGAATTTTGAGTTTCGGATATATATTTTTCGCTTTTAAGCGGACGGCGTAAACTGCTTCTTTTCTTCAATCTCGTTACTAATGAAGAGAATATCTTAATTTTCGGCTAAAATTGGTTATTTTTTAAATACAAGCGTTCCGTAATTTTTCGATTTTGAAAACCAATTAAAAAGAAAAGAATTAACAATGCAACGTCGAGATTTACTGTCAGCTTTTTCTGTAATACGAGAGACAAGAGACACGTTCCTATACGTACGTCGACACGTTGGTAACGTGGGATGAGCCGTAAAGGAGCGCGGGACGTGAACGAGCAAAGACTGATAGAAAGGGAAAAGAAGGAAAGGGAAAGCAAACATTTGTTAAAGACGAGCCGAGAAATCGATGCATGTTACTTTCGCAATGACTCACTCGCTTGAAATGCTCTGCGCTTTTTAACAACGAAACAGACGTGAGTCGTCTAATATCGGAATACAAATTTGATTACAAAAGAATTCTAGTGATATATTAGTGCGATTGCAATTAAGCATCGGGCTAAAGCTTTAATCAGAACTAATGTCACACACAGCACGTTTGCACTTGAACTCTCGAGAAACAATTTTCAGCTAGAATCGCCTTAATGTAGACGGCAAGGCAAAGGGAGAAGAAAAAATATACGTAATACCGGGAAAAGAGGGCCCTTTCAGCCATTTCAATTGTGTGTCGCCTTTATTACATTCCTCGACTGCAGCGCGCGTTCGCGAAGAGTCGTTTGAAGTGAATTTATTTCTGCTTTCCCTCCGCGCGTTTGCGCGCGAGAGAGCAAAGAAAGCGAGCTGCTGCTCCTCGTTGAAAAAAAGGGATTTTTAAAAGAGGCGCCGCAGTTTTGAGTTTGCCTATGAGAACTTGCACTTTTCCTCGCTACGAGTTTCCAGGGAAAGTAATAAAGGACATGGAGTTCGACGATGAATATTACGACTTTCTTCTGTGCGGACGTATTTACGGGGCTTTTTACCTTTGGTATTGCGAGTGTGGATAAGTGAAAAATAAAGTAGGCGCGAGACAAAGCTGTTATTTAAAACGCAATTTGGAGATAAAAATTCATAATATCTCGACTACCCGTTTCGTTCGAAAAAAATGCTTTTCCCTCGCTTTTTCCTTTGCCGCGAAACTTTTCTAAAACTCAAATTAAAACCTGCTTCCTTTGCTTCATTGAGCCGCATGAACCTTTTAAATAAATGCACGCTGCAATACAAAAGTTTGAATAAATTTATGAAGAATATACTAAAAAGTAACTTTTTGTCAGTATAATATTATATAACTGCATAAATTCAGCAAGAAAATATGTAATAAATCAACCCACAATCAACCTGAAGAGAATCCGTTATCCAAGCGTTGACACGCATTCTAGCCTCCTAACAAATCTTCGTTCGTAATCAACAAAGGCTCATTAAAACAAGAGCCTCGAGAGACAAAGCAGTGGATCGAATCGATTCGCAAGGAAGTTACTGCCCCTACCTGTGACCCGTTAAGCTCGCAGCTTGTAACACGTGCTTTTACTTTAACGTAGGCGTCAAGTGCACCGATTGAATGCTGCCTCGATCGAAGCTCGTATAATAGTGCGGCAAAACTTGCCTCTCGATGAATTGGGTTGCAAGGAAACTTTCTAACTCGTTAGCATATCGACTGTATAGAATTTTTATTCTCTAAAAATCGCAGTGGAAAGCTTTTACAATAGTAGCTAATAAATTCGAAATTTCGCAATGACCTTTCCGCTTGAATTATCTGCCACGCACTTGAAGCTAAGGTCATCCAAAGCGAATCCAAGACGCATCGCGAGCCCACGCACATTTTTCTCGGCGCCCTTCATTTTACAGTTACAAGCACCTGCGTCCGACGCGATAGATCTGCCTGCAGCTCGCCCGTCGCCATATATAGGATTCGACGCGAAGCGCGAGCCTGCGGCTGACGCTTCAATGTCGCGCAGATTGTTGTTTATAGTTAAGCGCTTAGGGGGCTCGAAATCGTTACTCGGGAAACTGGGTTATAGAGCGCAGTGCTCGGCGTGCGTTAATGTAAAATTTTAATAAATAATGCGCTTTACGCCGCCGCCTGGAGTGAACTGTTACGGTTTACGTCTTGATCTTAGACGGCGGAACTTATTGAACGATCTTGCTCTATTAAGGAAAAGGGTCGTGAGAAAAGAAGTGTGAAATATTCAAGCGTCGAGGGTGTCCAGATTCAAAAGTAATGGAACGGCGAGATAAATCTCTGTTATTTTACCCTTGAAGTGAGAATGGTTATTTCAGGATGTTATTGACTGTTTACTATGACTAAGCAGTAGGACGTAAGCGTTATTTCATTAACTAAATAGTGATGAATGCGCATATAATTTTCCTTTATATACCGCCGAAAATGAAGCTCGAATATAATAAACGTATAACTCCACGTCGCGAGAAAATAAGCACCAATCAGCGTCCATCACCTTTACCGACTAGCAGCACAAAGTATCGCCGATAACCCCCCAAATAAAGCCGCGATTTCGGGCCTTCTTCCTCTTCGCCGCAGAACAAAAGCCCGCTATGCAAACAGCGTTCGGCCATAAATAACTCAATCCGCAGAAGCGCGATGAATGCATTAATTAAAGGCGAACGACGCCCCCACGACCCGCACATCCGTCAATAAAATGGAACGCCGTCGGCGCGTCTGTATGTAAGAAGACGGACTGTATCAAATTTCGCGCATAATAACGAGGCGGCTCGCGGAGAGAGCGGTGGAAAAAAAAGGCCGGCGGCCGAACGAGTCATCCCTTTGTCGCGTGACGCCTTATTGTACGGGCCTTTAGCCTTGGCTCGTAAGTTCCTCGGTGCACAAAGGCTGCGCGCGCGCAGGCAGGCACGTTTACGAGCTAAGGAGGGTTATCTCCGCGCGCCTCCCCCTCCTCCCCGCGTGAATTCCCCCCCATTGACGAGCTCGTACGTATATATGTATAATACGTATACGCGCAGGAACGCGAGAAAGCGGAAATTGGCCTCGCGGCCCCGAGATGCGTGTAATGAAAATTCGGGATGGGGAGCCTCGTTATATATAATACGAGCCCTGCGCTCCGGGTGCGTTCTTCGGGATCTTTTATTCAGGGCGGCCTATCCTTGTAATATTGAAAGTTTTCAGCTCGTTGTCGGGGCTATTATGGGAGTTTTTAACGCGGGGCGTTAAACTTAGCTATTGTAATTTATTTGATGGACTAATTTTGAGGAATCGACGAAGCGGCAAAGTTTGTGATTGACGAGGGGAGTTGGCGCGCGGGGTTTTCCATTTGGATCGTTTTTTTTTCTCAAATTGCATCGCGGTTAAATTTGAATTTTAAAAATGGGATATTCTAATTGAGGCGAATATCTGAAGCGCATTCGACGAAGGTTTTGATGACGAAATTAAGCAGTGACCTGAAATTATTATTATTACATATTTATAAGGGTAATTGGTAATTAAAATAATTAATAATGAAAATTCCTTTAAAAATGATGCGGCGTAATTGACCTAAATTAAATCTGTGGCACTTATGTTTTATTCATATAATTACTGAATTAATACATTTTTAATTCAAATTTTTCAGCATCGAGTTGCGCTTTTTTAAAACCACTCACTGCATTTTTTCTCAAAGAAAAATTTTCTAAATTGTTCGTGTGCAAACATCATAAATTGTATTAATTTGCATAAGCTGTCATTATTCAAAGAGTTGCTCATCAAGTAATTTCAATAAATAATCTTTTGAGAAATAATAAATTTCCACATATTTCATTATTAAAGATGTATTAAATTGTAAATTAATTAATAAACTGGAGCAAGAATACATTATATTAAATTTTTGTACAATTTACATACAATCTTTTAAAACATATTAATTATTTAATATTTTATAATTTTTAATTTTAAACATAATGAACCAGTAGAAGTATAATTTGCTTTTTTGATGTAAATACATCAAGAGCAATATTGAAAAATATGACATTTTTTTTAAAACGAAAATATCTTATTTTACTTTTCCGTATAATCCAACACTCAGAAAATTATCTCCCGCCCATTTAACGTCACATCAACGCCGACATCTTCACTGGAAAGCACCGCACTGAACCGAGCCTTAAGACCCAAAAATGTCTCATCGAATCCCACACAAATACCCGAGTCTCATCGGCATTAAGCCTTAACTCCGACACAACCTTGTCGAGCTCAGGGCTGCCACACTTTTACCGATGCGGAAAGGGCAGCAACGGCAGCAGCGGCAGCAGCAGCTCTTCTCGCGGAGGGTTTTACAGGGATAAAAGTGACAAAACTTAAGTCGTCGGAGGATTAACGGCGGCCTCGGCGCGACCAAGTCCCCGGACCACCCAGAGAGCGGACACCCAGTCGCGGTTATTAAGCTTTTATATTTTGCCTTCTGATGGCCGGCTTTTGATATGCATAATGAAATTCGCCGACGCGCGCAAAGTAATCGCCCTCCTTAATTCTGTATCTGGCTTTTTCGATCTGAGAAAAGTTGCGCGCTTTAATGCGAGAAACTGAGTCATCCTTCGCTCCGAGAGTTATATGGAGATTCGTTGTTCGCGGCTGCTGTCGATAATCTTTATTTTTGCTGCGGCAGACTACTGAAATCTTTTTTTTGAATTTAAAATTTTTTTTTTTCTAGTTGGGAGAGTAATGGCTTTTTTTAGTCGATTGGATTAGGAAATTTGGCTTTCAATGCTGAAATAGAATTTTCCGAAGAATAGCGTACAATATTTATGTATATTAAAAATTTGCATGAAAATTTTACATGCTCATGTTGTAAAAAAATTCTTATCCTCGCATAAACGAAGCACAAGGTACTTCAAAGATGTTCAATCTAATTTTTAACATGCAAGACTCCTTGCATTCAGTGATGATATCAAGAAAACATTTTTAATTTTGTATATTTTATAAAATTTAAATTTACAATTTTCAATATAATTTCAAAAAATTTATTACATAATTATGATCAATAAAATTTTAAAAGCCATCAAAACTGTCATAAACTAGATAAAACTCGATAAATGAAAATTTTACTGCAACCCGCAGGAGCAAACTTTCTCAAAATGGTCCTAATCTCAAAAGAAATTTCCCCAATCAATTCTCCAGCAATCCTCCCTCCCAATCGGTTCCGCGAATCCCCATCTCGCCGAAATCCGCCGGTAAACCCAGTGATCCGCGGCGAACTCAAGTCCAATAATAACTGGCCCCACAAAATCGGCAAGTAAAACATATTCGCGCGAACTCGCGGAAATCGATTAGAATCCGAGAGACGACGAAGGGCCAGGCGGGCAGGCCGGCAGCGTGACGCGCGAGCAGTCGCTCTGCAGTTTCGCGCGAGAAACCGCCGGCGGAGCCTGCGTATTACGTAACCTCGGCTTTGCGGCCTGTCTGAAATATGTACGGGACGCGTCGCTCTCTCTCTTTCTCTCTCTCCTTTGGCCAACTTTGCCGAGTTCGCCGAGACGTTCTCGGGAGGAAGTTCTGGGACCGTGAGAGACTTGACTGCCTCTTTTAGGCTTGTTTGCGGTTAGCGGAAGCTCGGTTTAATTGTTGTAGCGTTTGTGCTACATTTAATTTATTAATGCGCAGTAATTAAGTGTATTAATTTGTTGTGCAATTTTTTACAGAAAAATGCACCGGAACTCTGATTTCTCTGCTTCGTTGATAATTATTTAAAATTCAAAGAGATGGATTCTTATTAATTCATAAATTCAGTTATTCATGAAAATAGTAAAAGGTAAACTTTCCTTTGTCCTAATTTAGAGAGCATAAGTCGACCCTTTTCAAATTCTTAAAGATGACTAAAATTTAAGACTATATGAGTTTTAAAAAGCATTCATTTATCTAAACTTTCTACCAAAACAGAAAAACCGTTTGCAAGGACCAAGCGCCTTAAAACTCCCATATCCGTAAACCCACCACAGCACTTTCTCCGACTCAAAGCATCAAACAATCATCCCCAGCCAAGAGATCCATTAATCACCGAGAAGCGCATCAGGCCGCGTATAAATCTCTCCCACCTGAAAGCCACCCCTGCGAGCGACAACGCAGCGGAAGTCCATAAAACGAAGACGAGCTCCTTTCTCGCGTCTCTCGCGGCAATAGGCCGATTCACCTATTTGCATAAATCTCTCTCTCGGCGCGAGATATAAGTAAATATCGCGCCTCTGAAAAGCGGAGAGAGAGAGAGAAAAATCTGCCCCGCCTCCTTCTCGTAGTACTCCGCGTGCATTTTCCGCATTCCGCGTAAGTGCCTGCTTTGCATTGCACGGGCGGCGCGCGAGACTGCGCGGCAGACGTGTGCCCGGGCAAATATTTGTCCCCGCCGCGAGTCTCGATTCTCCATGGAGATATCGAGCTTTTGTATAATCTTTTGTCGACGCGTCGCGCGCGCTCCGGGAGGATGAATGGCCGAGCTTGCAGGTGGAGTAATGAATTATGCCCGCGGACGGAGATTCTATTTGCGAGAAACTTGTTTACGCCGCCGAGCTTTTTTCGAGGCTGGCAAGGAAGGATTCAGTTTGGGAAGCACTCTGCCCGACGGTTTTTAAATTCGATGTTTGCGATTAATAATTACTTTGCTTTTTATTTGCTTATTATTTTGATAGAAAAATGAAAATTTTCAGTACAAAGCTGAAATTTATTTATCTTTAATATAATTAATCTACCTGTTTACATTTTGTGGACTTTTATTTACTTAATTATTAGTATATCTATTATAATAATCTCATCCCTCCATAATATCGAAAGTAATGTTAATGTAAAAAAAAAAACCATGAAATCAGAGTGCATATTAAATGTCATACCTAAGCAAAAAAAGCACGTCATAATCTCAAATGTGACATAATGAAGGCATTTAAACGACTTTGAAGGACTTATCCTAGCCGTCAGTTGAAGAATATTGTTATGACTGCTTTATGCATCTTACTTTATTGTTGTAATCCGATTTGACGTGCGCCTCATGCGACTTGACGAGGCTTTCGAGGCGTTCAATTGGGTTTCGTGGATCATCTTTACACGGACCTCCATTCATTCACTCGTCAAACAAATAAAGCCTCGGACTTTTAATTCATGAATAAAAATCTCCGACGTTTCCATTCAATGTTTTCCTTCCCTTTTTTTCGTATACGTAAGCCGGATTCTCGAAAATTAGGCCATCGTCCATCCCGAGATTCGTTAGATTCCCTTTAATGCGAAAGAGACTTTTTTTAATTTAACACGGCGCCAATAATTGACGCGATGAATTGCGATGAGAGCGGATTTTAAATTATACACATATATAACTAGGTCGACTTAATTAACGTTTCAGCCCAGCTAATTAGAATAAAACCAATCGTTTTAATACTATAATCTGCCTAAATAATAATCTCAACATTCTGTCTAATTTATAATTTATTGCTATATTATACTCATATTTTTTTAAAAGTCGAGACGGTATTCATATGTACTGTCTTAAATTCAAAAAGTGTAGACGTTAAACCTATAATAATTCAAAAGAACGCTTTAAACGTCACCTTTCAAACAATGCGAAGGAAAAATTAAATTGCACGTTGCCTCGCGCATTTATTGAATAAAATATAAGGGTCGATCGTTGATCTCCCCAGAGTTGAAAAACAGTATTATGCTTTCCAGTATACTTATCACCTCAGGAAAAAAGTCGAGAATTGAGAAAAATTGAGCTCACGCGCCAACCCGTATATACATCAAGCGCCAACGATGCCTAATTCCGAGCTACTTTACACCCTCTCCAGTCAAATATTTTAATCCTCCGCCTAAAACAGCCGAATCTCGAGAGCGACTCTCGCCTCGTTTACGCGAACGAGCCTCCGCGGCGGCCGGATGCTCGAAAGCAAGGCAGACCGCGTTAATTAACCAGGAGTCAATGTTTCCGGGGGCGCGGAAAGAGAGCGAGAGAATCCGGTTCCGCCTGCCGTGTGGCTGTAACGACGTCGGCCGAACTTTCCAGGCCGAAAACCCGCGCCGTTTCCAGGGGCGACGGCGCGACGCCTCTAAGTCCCTGTAATACGAGCGGCTTTTCTCTCTCGCTGTCCCGGGGGGGTATTGTAGCGGCCTCGTCGACAAGGACGCGTGTCACTGCACACTGCACTTTTTCTTTGTGAGCGTTCGCCAGGGTTTTTCGATTTCGAATGGGGTTCGACGCTTTTTTCGTCTCCGATGCCTCGATGGACGGGATGGGAAAATCGAGCGGAGATAGAGGGACACCTGTGGACACGCGATGTTTTTCTGGCCTCTGCGCCGACTTCCGCTGAATGTTTATTGACAGCCCGTTTGCTTGTTGCTCGATGTTTTTTAATACAAACGGAAAAATATTTCACTTTTTTTCTGGCACAGCTCGTGCTTTACGCTTACCGGTTTTTTGGGTTAAAAAATTATTTGCACTTGGGGAAAATAAAATGAAAATCGTTTTCAATTTTTATAATTGATAATAATTATTGCCTTAGTTTAGTAAAACTATATTTATATTATTTAAAACACGCCGTATTACAAAACTTTGCGCAAGAAAAGCTTTAAAGCTCAGTTTTTTTTCGTCATTTTCCCGCTTAAAAATATTCATCCGCTCGAGTTCAACTACAATGACATTCACAAATTAAAAACAAGCCCTAAATAAAAGTGCCCCGGAGTCTTTGCCGCAAAAAACGCGCGAGCAAAACTCCCGACCAGCAACTCGAAAACAGCCGGTTTCACCGAGTCGACAAAACCTCCGAAACGCGCTCGGATCAAAGAACCGCCCTTCCCTCCCAAAAAAAGATGCAAACACCTCTGCACCCAACTACACGTACACACACAGGCAAGCGAAGCCTCACAATATCGCGGCGAGAAACTATGTCAAACTATGCGTCAACGAAACCGCGCGGTCGGGCTTTTGCTCGGCGAATTTTCCGAATTCCCCGCCGCGCGATTAACCGCTCGCTCGCGGTATTATCCAATAATCGAAGAGACGGAATCCCAGCCCTACTTCCGAGGCTCCTCCGTACTTCATTAATCGACCCGATGTTGTTGCCTCTTCTGCGGCAGACTCGAGGGTTTTCGAGGAGAACTTTACCCATTAATCGACCTTAGGTATACCTGCCGCTACTTCGCCGAGACTGTGATTTGATGAAACAAGCTCTTTACCGGCACCGAGCTGGGGGAAGGGGGCTGAATTTTGTAGAATTTAGTTCGGATAACAGCTGCTTGTGGGACGCGCGGGAAATTGTCAGCGAATGATTGCGCCAAACAAGATCGCTACCGAATTAACGGATGGCTTCCGTCTATCTAAATTGAAAGTTAATGTTAATGAGGATGAGAATTAATTCAGTGTTTTATTTTTAACTAGAATATTAAAGAGCCACGCATACCGGCTTAAATTGAAAAATTCACTTATATTACTTTCAGATTATACTAAAAGTTAAATAGTTTTAAAAAGCATTAAATGTAACACAAAGACGATGACGCAATAATCCCATCAAGCCCGCCATGATTTACCACTTTGGCTCGGCGCATAAAAAAAACACGACAAGCCTCTCGCAAAAAAGGCCGCAGAGAGAGAAGAGAGGCCTCTGCTATACCCGCCGGCCGCGTATTTCAATCGGGCACTTCAATTTAGCTTTAACGCCTCTGCACTTTGGCTCTTAACGGCATCGCGCGCGCGCATAAAACTCAAAGACACGCGCGGCAATACCGTTAACGAAGCGAAAAGCCGGCCCCGAAAAGATGTGCGTCGCGGGGCCTCTAATGGCCTGTCGACTCCCCCGGAGCTATGCGAATTGGGAGCTCGGATGTCTTCAATTTGTGGTAATTAAGGCTTCCAAGCGATTATCGTGCGAGAGAGAGAGAGAGAAAAAAGGCCGGCGAGCGATCGATTCCGAGCCGGGAGCTGTTATTGTTGTCGCGAATTAAGAGGATGATGAAGACTGTCGTCGAGTGCGAAATTGACTGAGTTATGATGTGTTCGTTCGGAAGATTTCGTTATTGGAGAATTTTTGCGGCGCAACGTGCCTTGGGATTCGACGGCATTATATACTTGCTTTTTTCGGATCGGATTTCGAAAAAGCTTTTTTCCATTATTTGCGGTGGCAAAAATAAATTTTAAAAAGAGAGGAAGAATTTGAAGTTAAATAAAAATTTCAAATGTGTTTTATATTAACGAAAGAATAGTTTTAAAATTGGAAATTGATGAAATAAAAATTTCTTTCTCACGAATTTTGAACACAGACATGTTTTTCATTTAAAAGATTTAGGACTTTTTAATTAAACGATTAATGCACATTCTATCGAATCCTTGACAGCTCTATAAATCTAACTTGCTTACTCATTCGCCGCTAGTTGGGTACTAAAATCTCATTTGTTAGAAACTAAGCAATCTATTCAACACTGAATTAACCTTTCATCCCTGCTATTTAACAGTACCTGCCAAGGTACAAAGTTAAAAGATCGCCCATTTAAAACTTTTTCAGTCATTGAGTGATATATGCCAGCCAGTCAGCGCTCATTACTACGAATCCGCATTAAATACAAAGGAAAAATTTGACGAGCCCAGTTTCGAAAATTTTTTTAGAGAATTACGACACAAAGAAAGAGAGCTCCATTTGTATACACTGGCTGGAAAAAGAACTAATCTCTTGTCAATTATCTCCACATGAAGCTCCAACTCGCCTCGTCAAAGGACCTTCAGTCTGGTTAAAAAAAAGAAAGCTACCGCCTCCCACAAAGGCCAACGAAATCGAAGGCGAAAAGCTCAGCGACTGTACCTCCGACTGGCACTAAAGAGGGGCAATGCGGTGTCTCGTAGAAGATTAAGTGAGCTCTTTCGCGACAAGTTAGCCAAGCGCGCGCGCGAACCTTTGGAAAAGGGCGACTAATTTTCTTCTGGAAGCGAGAGAGAGAGAGAGAGAGAGAAGGACACAAAAAGGAGAGGAAGGAGAGATAGCCGAGAAAAGGAAGAGGAAGAGCGGCGCGCGGAGGAGAAAGGAAGTTTTACAGGGGGAAAGGAAAAGTGCAGGAACCCAGAAAGTAAAATATGAGAAGCTAAGGGCTCGAGCTGCACTGCAGAAAAAGAGGAGAGCTAATTAATTAGGCTACGACAAATCCGGGCTTGGCACAATTCTTTTTAATTTTCAGCATATTTCGCATTGGAAAGCTTATTTGCTTTCTTAAATTGAAAGCATTCTGTTGTTGCTTCGAAAATGCAGCTGGGAACGTTAATGCGCTCTTCTTTGTGGAAAGAATAAGCGATGCAAAATTATCTTTAAGTAAAGAGCATCCTTTACCATAAATGGAGCGTTACATAATTGTAGTTATGAAATCCTACAATTTAATGCTTCCAAATAAGCTTATCTAATTAGTTGCAGTAAGTTTTTCTGTATACCTTTGGTTTGGAAATGAAAACAAAAGGTAAAATTAATTAGAAAAGATTTCATCTATATATATATTCTTGAGTATCCACAAAAGATAATTGTATAAAAATTTTAAGACAAAGGAAATACTAATTGCAAGTATTAAAAGTAATTGCTACAACTTCTCTTTCAATAAATGACTTCGGTAAATTCTTTCTTATTGAGTACTTTGGACACATACTCCACTTAAAGAACTTGTTTTACACGTTTTCAGTAAATGTACTTGCTCGAAGTAAACTGTTGGGTTAAGTTATACCTGCAATTACTTACAATAAATTTACCAAGTTTTTTCCTTGCAAGGTTACACTTAAAAGTAACACTTAAAAGTGTCATACTTTTATGGTAATAAGGAAACACAGTGCATTACTTTATTAAGTCAGTATATATTTTAGTGCATTACTTATTCTTTTTAAGAACGACTTTAACGTTTATTCCTTAAATAATAGCAAAAGTGAAAGCCTCCATTAACCCAGAAGCTTATTCGCGCACCTAACTATAAAGCAAATACCAAGTAATGGGAATTGATTTTGATGAGGTCGACATTAACATCTAGCTATTTGGCTCACGTGCGCCTACGTTTACACTGATACACCTAAGCATAATGCTCAGACTTGTATAATTATTACTCCGCGTTTATTAATCCTAAAAGTAACTTACCCTTCCGCAGCTTTAAGCAATTAATACAACACTTTCTCAACAAAAACACCAACAATTAGGTAGAAAAAATATTACATCAAGAGAGAGGTTTAAACCCCATGTTAAAAATTCTCCTCGCAACAATCCTACAATTAAGCTCCTCGCCATCCTTCTCTCTCTTTTGCCTGGAGCTCCTTTGTTTCTGCTTGTCCCTCTCCCGCGGCGCGTAAATCCCGCGGCGGCCAAATTGCGCATTTCGCTTTCGAGTCGCACACCGGGCCCCGGCTCGTGATACACGTACGGCAGCAGCAGCAGCAGCCAGGCCTTTCGTCGAAAGGAAAGAAAGGAAGGCGAGGCGATGAGGATCTAAAGTAACTACCGTTCGCCCGCCGGGGAGGCTCCTTTTTTTCGCGCGGCCCGGGGAAATAAACGGCGCGACGTTGAGGAAGGTGTACGTTTTAATTAAATGCCCGCCGAAGAGAGGAGATTGCTGCACCCGCGTTCGGGCCCCCTCGCTTCGGCTTCAATTAATTTCGGATCGGCGATCTGCCGCCGGATTTTTTTTTTTTTTTTTTTTTTTTTTCAAGGGGAAAACTTTACGGGGTTATAATTGGGCGTGCTTCGCCCGTCGTTGGCTCTCGACGCGTTCCTTGACTTTTTGCGGAGGACGAGGTGTTTATGTGGGTTGGCAATAAGGCTTTGATTTGCTGCTCAAAGGCGCCTATTTGAGTTTGAAGTGTTTATTGGAGTAATGTATTGCGAGGGCGAGAAATTAATACAATACCGCCTGAAAACTTATTTACAACATTTATAAACTTCGCGTTTGAACATAAATTTTCATTTAGGTATATCAGGCTATTAGTTTACTTCAAGCTGCACCGTTATAGTATTCTTCAAAGCCCCGTTTCTCTTAACTCCTGCATTATAGTTATTAACATACGCATTACATCAACGTACAGTAAATTTAAATGTACATAAATAATTTTCAAATCACAATTTTACTTCTAATGAGAGTTTTTTTATTCTTTGTCTGCACTCGAAAACTAAACGACGACAGTTTCATCGTTTTGATTAAATTTTGACTTATTTTTTTCATTTCCTGAAGGGGATCTTATAATATAAACGTTGAAATTCTTAATTCAATAACCGCAGACAATGAGGCTGTCAAAATCCAAACATTATATATACATATTATACATAACTCTGAACGTTCAAAATTTTCAATTCTAAAATTTATTAAAAAAAGTATTTTTCACTTTCTATCTAAATTGCTCAATTCCTCTCGTATTTCCTTACACACTCAGCCTTTTTAAAGTTTCAATTTAAAAAAGCCGCAGCACAAAGCGCCCCGAGGAAAAAATCCGTCAAAACTTGCAGCAAAATGAAAAATCTCGCCGCCGCGTCGCGCCGAAAAATCCCTTCCATCAGCGAATTCAAAAGCCGACTGCCCTCCGTCTGGCCGCGGCGTACAATGGAGATCGGCGCACAATCTGCGAGCGCCCGGAATGGAATATTCATCGCGCAAAGAGAGCGCTAATTATTTCGAGGTTAAAAGACAAACAAGCCTGCCGAGCGCGATAAGCGGCCGTATATATTTAAAAAGAGAAGGCGACGCGTGTGGCGCGATAAGACGCAGACGGTCCCGGGATTTCGGACGTCGGGGCCTCGACGGACCTCCACTTTTAACGATGAAACTGGAGATGAGAGGAACCGAGCTGTTGCTGTGTGCGAGAGCTGCCTCTTTCCTGAAGTGACTCCGACGAAGGCGGGTACTTTTTTTTTTAAGAAGCTTAGCGATCTTTCGCCGAGATAAGTGTTTCTATTATGAAGATGAACCTTTGATGTTTTAGAAATTTTGCTCGTTTGTTAATTTTTGGTTCATATTTTTTTTTTTTTTTTTAATAAATTTTATATTTTATAACAAATTTATAATGTTCTGGTTTAAAAATTTACCATCTAATAACTTTAATGCAAACCCCGTATTGAAGGGAGGAAATAAATTATCCAGAATCAATTAAGCTATTAATTTAAAAAGAGACTTTCACAGTTAATGGTACCCTAATCCTATAGAATTATTAAATTACAGCTCTAATCTAAAATCATTGACAGCCCGTTCCTCTCAACACTCCATTCCTTATCAGCGGCATTGAGCGTTAACGATCAGCGGCTCTAATAATACCTTACCTAACTTTCTCTCCTCCTTATAACCTTCCAGCTGAAAAAGCCCCCCCTTTATCCAAACAAACCGTATCCACTTAACGTAAAACCGCAAAACTCGCAGTCCGCCGCGTCAAAATCGCCGAGAGCTATCTCTCAAATTTCCACATCACTTTGAGGCCCGCATAATTTATCTCGGCATTAGCGGAAAACAGTGCGTAATTTCTTAGATAAGCTCGCGTCTAGAATTTAATTAAGCCGGCGGCTCTCGGTCTCTTCATTAAAATTCAGCTCGCATTATCGTAACTCAAAGTGCTCGTGTGTCCAGATTTTTTTTTTTTTGTCTTCTCCCCCTCTCGCTTTTTTCTTATTTCCGGGTTACGGCGCTATATGCGCCGCCGTCGCCGCCGCTCCGGGGGCGTCCATTAGCGAATGCAAATAATTCACGCTCCCCGGGATTATGGAGTCGCGCGCGCGCGACTCACTGACTGACTGCTGCCTGGCTGCGGAGCGCCGTGGCGATGCTGAATTTTTAGCGCTCCGCGCAAATCCGTCAATATGATAATCAGCTGCGAGGAGAGGGGACAAAGAATATTGTTTGCCGGCTTTTATTTTGGCTCGGATGTCGTGTTAATGGAAGAGCATTATACAGGATGTTCCTTTGAGTGCTGTTTGATAAAGAGGATTAAGAGGCGAGGTTGTTAATTAGATTTTAAATATTACGCGACTGAGTGCGTCATCGGAATTAGCTTTTGAGCGAGTGCGCATTAATTATGAATAAATATTTTGCCTTATGTATTATTATAGGTGCGCTCAATACACTTTACATGTAGCAGAATTTACATGTACCGTTACTTTACATTTATTTTATGCGAATTATTTATTCATAACATTATTAATCATTCATTGGGATTGTTAAAATTTATAATTTCGAAATAAATTTAAAGATATTGACAAATTAAATTTAAGCTGTATTATATCTCGCGAACATAACATTTAAATATATAGCAAATAAGTCATCGACGAGAAACGTCACTCGCAAACTCGATCCAGCCGCATCCCATGACAACTAATCGGTCTCGCGCGCGGCACAAGTGCTCAGCAAAAGACACGTTAGCCCACGAATCGCGACCGCATATCGTCCGCTCTCCTCTCCGTTCGATATAGGAAGACGCTCTTTTCCAGAACTACCGCGGGGATAACGGATCGCGGTGATCCTCCTCCTCCTCCTCCTCCTCCTTCTCCGCGGAAGATCCGTGACCGGTGAAGGCGATATCGTCGCCCCGTCCGAGTCACTATATAACGAGAGTTGCTGCGCGGAGGAGGAGGTGAAAAATGAGGGGAACGAGATTTACAGCGGGGAAAAGGCCGGAGGAGCGAGCAGAGCCGATAGCCGATGCTGAACTGATTTTGCGCCGCCGTGTGTGTGTGTGGGTACAGCCGCCCGAGGATGTTTTCATAGCGGATTCGAGCGGGGAAGGAGATAGCTTAATTGATTGGCCTGGTTCGCGCTGTTTTTGCCCCGGCTCATTTCGAGTAGGATATTTTTGCCCCCGGAATCAAAGCTGATTGCTCTGCTTTCTCTCGCGTTATTAATGTAAGGGCTGGGGAACGCTTTGTATATATCGAGTTAATTTCTCAGCTGTTTGCACAATTTAATTGACGCGCGGAGGTCGGTTTTCCTTTATTTACACGAACTTTCGGCAACAAATTGCAATTGGATTAATGGTCGTTTTAATTGTAAAGCACGGATAAGGGAGAATGTACATGTGTTAAGGAATTATTTAGTCACAAGTATTAATTGCTAAAGTATTATTTTGTCGCAGTAGTGATTACTAAACTTTGCTAATATACGCCTGACCTTAATGACGATAGTCCGTATAATTACGCCGTTTTAACA
This sequence comes from Ormyrus rosae, assembly GCA_035047165.1. Taxonomy (NCBI): domain Eukaryota; kingdom Metazoa; phylum Arthropoda; class Insecta; order Hymenoptera; family Ormyridae; genus Ormyrus; species Ormyrus rosae. The sequence continues at coordinate 22,565 of JAWWML010037845.1, forward strand.
ACATGTCCTTACCTGAAACATAAATGAAAGGATTATTAGCATTAATATATCATATGATTCGATACAAGAGCAATCTTCTATGATTAATTGAAAGAATATTTTAAACTTTACATTTGAATAATTTTAATATTTAATTGAAATTCCATTTATCAGTGAATGAAAAAAAATGTTGGAGAGTGAGGGCAAAAAAAATGTAATTGGAGCTTCAATCCAAGTGTAAAGCAACGTATTTTCCGTCTGAGTTATTTAAAAAAAATGTTTTCTATACGTATGTGCTTGAAAAATGTTTATAAAGGTAGTTTAAAGAACCTGGAGCTGTAAATATTTTCGCCAAATCAATCTGGCCATCAGTAAATGTATGAAAAATATATATTAGATTTCAAAATCAAAGGGATTATTTATGGAATTGACGTACGTTTCGTTTAAGCACATTTACACGCAGATAAAATATTGAAAATGCTTCTCATAAAATTCCTTTTCAAATTGAAAGAATATGTTCATAGCTGTGGAAACTTAATTATTAATTTCACATTGTTTTTCGGAAAAAATGAATCGCTTCAATTATTGCAAAAAGTCGACGATACTTTTCAGTGCTCATCGCCTCCACACCTTTCCGCGCAACAAACTTTCCCCCTCAAAACGCTTTACAATCTTACTCGCTTAAACTGCAGGTGACACCGTCCGCGCTAATACCTCACATATCGCGCGACAGCATTATCGACGTCCTTGCCACACGCTTGTATATTTATTTAATCCAGGCGCGCATCTCGCCGGGATGTCAAGTCGTCGCTGAATAACACGGCGATCTCCCCCTCTCTCTCTCTCTCTCTCTCCAGAGCCTCGAGGGATAACCGAGCGAATTTTCATGCCCGTCGTCTGCTTTACGATATCGCGCACTCGGCTCTTTGTTGCAGGTACAGTTAAGCGCCCGTACCGTCCCGGGCAAAAGCAGAGCGGAGCAGCCTTCGTTAAAGCCGCCGCCGCCGCCGCCGCCGCGGTAATAAGCTGTTTGTTTATGCGAGAGAGAGAGACCCTCCGCGAGGTCAGTGCGTGTCTTCGGGCTCCGATGATTTGCTTATTTTTATTGGGTAATTACTCGCAAATAGCTCGTCGGATACGGCTTGTTTGAAGGAGATGATCAAATGTTTTCAAAGAGTTTCCTAGGGCTCAAGTGGGTAATTTTCAAAATAGACCGAGAGCTGGGTAAACCATTTTTATTTGCTTTCAATTTGCATAGTACTACATGTACACTGTTTCAAGAACTTCAATGATACTGTTAAAAGACCATCCTTGGACGAATTAAATGATTTACTTTAAATAATTCCTATGATGATCACAATAATAAGATTTAATTGCAAAAATAGAAGCATTAGATACAATCGAAGAAAACGATTTAAACCCGAAAAAACTATAAACGGGCTCGGCGATCCTCTCAGCACCCAGCCTACACCAATCCCACTTTGCAAAACTCCCGAACGAAGGTTCGCCGGCGCAAATATTAGCCTTCAAATAAAATATACAGCTTAGAAACCCATCTCGGGGCCTTCCTAGCTCCGCATAACGAACGTTCCTCCCGCGTTCGAGAGTTCGAACGCCAAGAGCGCGATACATCGTCCGGCTGACCTCGGGTCGCTCCATCCCCGTATAACACGCATAATGCACCGGCACGCGCGACGGGGCCGCGTTTTAACGACGAATATTTCGAGCGCGCGCGGCCATTAAGTGATTGAGCTCTCGCTTTTCTCTCTCTCTCTCTCTCTCTGCCTGGGCGGCCTGCGAAATAAGTAGTTGCGCCCGGACTGTTTGCACGTCAAGCGGAAATTTATATGCGCCCCAAGTGGCGCAGGATTCGCCTCGACCTCAGCCTCGCATAGCTTATATTACGAGAGCAGAATGTGTCTTCATTTTTATAACGGCGGAGGATACTCATTAGAGGGTTTCAGGAGGGAATAATAAATCGGCGATCGCGATCGGTTTCGTGAGTTGCGGGATGATTGGTTTAAAGAACCCGGAATGTTTTAAGCGCTCAAGCGGACGGAAGATGAATATTGATGCTCGATGGTCGCTTATCGCAATTTTAACGATTTTCACTTTGTATTTTTATACGTTCCGTCATTGTTTCATACGTACAACTGAATGCATGCACTTATCGGAATTTTACTGTCACATTATCTGAAATAATCGAGATTTATAGAACTTTAAAGCACGTTATTCATCCACGGAAACACACCTAATAACTAGTTATTATAAGGAGTTAAATAATCGGCTTGCATGTAATCAAATATAAAAAAACAAAACAAAGTGTAACAAGGAGAACAATATTTTTCTTCTTCTAATATTAATCCAAAACATAAAACGAAATCAGAAAAAGTGGACCAAATTTGCGTACATTATCTGTCGAAATACAATTGAAAACTCTTACACAAGCATTTGTCGCACGCACTAGTTATACAATGTCTTGATTATTATCCGATTGCATATCTTGGCAAGACCAATGAGCTAACAATTCGACTGGGGTGTCCACAGAATCCACGTGCGCATATACATATACGGAGCGGCTGGTAATAATGATCGGATCATGCCATATAAACGTTTAGATTGACTGTATACAGACACGCAACGCGCGTCGTACTTCGCTACTGTATTATTACGCAACGTGTTCCGCGTCGATCGAGCCCGATTATTTCGTTAATAGGCGAGCGAACTGCGTGTTTACTGCCGCCGCCTGGAAAAAAATCCCTCGCAATTTAAAGGTGAGTCAGTTTAATCTTGGCCAATTTACGACTCGGCCTCGCGTATAGAATTTCTTTTTTAATCGCGAATCAGCGCCTGATCGAAGTGCACTTTTTCAGAGCAGAGCTCGGAGAAAAAAATAGTAATTTTAACGAAATTCTAGAATGGAACGTAAACTGTTTCAGAATTCTTAACCCAACATAAATACACTCAAGCAGCGAACCTTTGCGAACTCCGTTTATCTAGAAAGGTGTAGAAAATTACAGTAACGTACCGTTCCTTCACTCAATAACCTTCTCTATTTAAAGCCCGGCGCAGTACCATAATCTAACATTGTCCAATAAAAGCCGATGTGTATTCATTTTAAAACGCTCCCGCTTATCCCGGCATTTATCCAACAGCAATCGCTTTTAAATTCGGCGCTTTAAGTCCCCGATAAATAACTCCCCATCGAATTTTCCCCCGGACTACCACTGGGAGCCGAGTAAAACCTCCCTCCCCCCCCTCCCCCCCCAAAAAAAAGGGCCAGCTCCTCTCGCACAATATACGAATTGGCAATTCTCGCGAGCTGTGTCGTAAAGCGCTCATCGCGCCGCGGCGATGACAGCATTACGAATGTACGGCGGATTTTCCATTACGAGGGCCGGTAAGTGCGCGAAAGCGAAGCTCCCGGCCTGGGCCGTTATCGGCTCGTTCGGCTTTTACGGCTCGGACGCGCGCGCGCGCGCAAGAGAGATCCCTTATTCCGGGCGACGAGCGCGGCCTTCCTCCTTTTTTTTTTCTTTTTTACCCCCCGACACGGCTTGTCTCGTCGTCCATCTTACCGTGTTCCTGGCGCCGATGTAAGGCGAGATACCGGCGATCCGGGATCGGCCGGGGCTGCTTTATTCACTTCCGGGAGCTTTTGGCTTTTCGTGACCTGCGGCGCGGAGGAGTTTTGGGAATGCCGGCGGAGGTTCATTTCTTTTGATGGAAAGGTGATTGAAGGGGTCCGCTGGGAAGTTTACGCGCTGCGAAGTTTTTTTCTTATCGCGGCGTTTCGCCGGGATTGAAAAGGTTAAAACAAAGGCTTTACTTTTTCGCTAAGTTCTATTTAATTCGAAAATGTATATAGAAATATTTTTTTAACTATTTCGTCGTTTACTATTTTCTGTCGGTAAGAATAATTTTATAATATTAAGCCCGATAAAACGGATAATTAGTCGAAAAAGTAAAATATTTGATTTCAAAGGCAATTTCACAAGCAGGCGTCGTTGTCTTTTTGACAGTAACAACGCCCTTTAATTAAGCTTAATAAGATAATACCTCCGTAATATTATATAATTTTCTATAGGAGTATTATTACGTAACTGTTATTACAAGATTCCAAAAAAGAGATTTAAAAATACTTTTAATCCCTTTAATGGCCTTTGTCATTAAAGAGGAGGTTTTAATCTTCAAAACGTAGGGTATTAAGCAAAGTCCCCACATCTGCCACCATCCAAATTTCTGCAGCATGTGAATGTCATATTTTAAAGCGGACAATTTGCGGCGGAGCAAGATGAAGCGCTTTCGCGGGCTAAAACGAATTTCCTTAATTTGATAAAAGCGACGCGGCACTTTACTTGATGCCTCCCAGCATAAGTGCCCCGAAGATAGTTTCCTTCTACAAAATCGTCGACTCAAAAATACAAATAAGCTCTCTGCTAATTTTTCCGTACTCGTGTAAAAGGCAATATTATGCGCCTCAGAAAAGCCGCACCTTTTTCCCGGGCATCCCGGCGACGACAGCAGCAGCAGCAGCCAGTAATAATAATCAGAGGGGTTTAAAGGAGCGTCGCTAGTCGGCTTATCAGTGCATTTGCGCGAAACAGCCGTCGTTGAGCAGCAGCGGCGACGGCGGTGAAATTGCACCATCCTCGCCTCGTATCGGAAATTTCCCTGGGAAGGACCTCTCAATAAAGCCGTTCGAGCGGAGCACTTTGTTCCGGTTGCCTTGCCTCGCGAGTTCGAGGATACATGCGGAACTCGGCGCGCGCTCGAGAGGCCGGCGCCGTTGTGCGCGCCTCGGGGGCGGGAAAAAAAATGAGGCGGAAGGAATGCACGAGGGATTACGTAGGAAACGGAGCTGCGCGCGCCGCAAGTGAATTTCAGAGGAAGAGGGTTAAAGGTTCCGCGAGAGTACGTCGTGGCTGAAGAGATACGCCGCGACGGTTTTATATATGCGGAATAAGCTTTGCGTATATGTATAATACTTGTGAGGCGGTTTTGTTTAGAAAAATTAGATTTTGCGGGGAAAGTTGGCGTTTTGTTTTTCTTGTTCACTGTTCACTATTAATTACTTGCGGTATACTTTTATTATAAAGCATAAAATTAACGTGTCTTATAGAGTATTTCAAAGCAGTTTGTTTATTAATATTGGTTGATTAAAAGAATCGTTATATGCGCAATATTGCAAAAATAAAATTCTCTTTTATTTTTATACGCAGAAATTTTACTCAAAATGTAAATGGAAACAAAGAATAGAATGTTTTTAACGATTGTAACAGCTGTAACGTTTACAGCTCCGAAAGTTTTGTGTACTCATGTATATGTAATGAAACTTGGCGTGTAAAATTTAAAGTTTAATGATATGCGAAACTATGTGGAATTTGCATACCTATTGTAGCAAACGTTAGCATTAAGGGGACATAATTCCTGTTTTCTGAGTAAATCAGCGAAAGTTCTCGGTGCTTGTCTGCTCGTCACTGCGGCTGCAAGAGCATCAAAAACTCCTGCCTTTACCCTCGCCCAAGTGCCATAACTCAACCGACGCATTCAAAGCACTTGTAAAATCAATAGAAATCTCTACATAATTCAATGGCATTCCGGAAAAATGCTCGCACCAGCACACCCTTGGCCAAGCGCGGCTCTCTTAATTCGCTCCGGAATTCCGTGGCGAATTTAGCGAGCCCCCCTCCTCGACAAAACGAAAACGGAGCTCTCCGCGCGAGGGAAAGAATCGAGAAGGCGAATTAATTGGCGCTCGCGCGCTCTCTCGCGTCGGTTTGCAATTTATTAACGAAGCTTTCGCAGCCAAGCGCGTGACGAACGATGCGACGGGCGCACGCGCCGGGGAGAAACCGCGCTGCGGCATAATTAGCGCGGGTCAGGCTCTTCTTTCTGAACGCTCCTCGATCCCCGATCGTTTGTCATTCCCTGCTAGAAAGTAGCTAGATTCTAGCGATATTATCGAAAATTATCGAAAACTTTCTACCAGGATTGGAAGAAGCTTCTGAGGACTTTATTGAAACTACGGTCTTAGAGCATTAAACATTATTAAAAACAGGTATGTCTCAAAGTTTCATTGAAACTCGTGACCTGCAGAATTAGAAGCAATTAATTACGAGCACATCAATCACGCCCCACCCCGGCTAAAGCCCCGCCGAAGTTTCACTTACCCAAACTCACCGTCAATAGTCGCGGCGTTATAACGCCGCAGAAATTAGACAAGCAGCTGTCTGGCGTAATACGCGCTTACGCGCCGCGAAATCGGGCCCACGCTCGCGATCGGAAAGGAAAGGAAAGGATCAACAGCAGCTTGCAGGTTGCCCCCCGCCGTAACTTAATCCGCGGAGCCTCGAAAACCGAAAACAACGCCAATTATACGCGCGTGGCTTGTGGCATGCCGACTTGCGCGCGCATCCTCGTAATTAATATCGGGCCTCCCCGCGTTCGCGGCACCGCTAGAGGCTCTTCGTCGAGCGGGAGATTTTAGAGCGGCTTTTATCGGATTGTGTCGAATTTTCGAAGGTGTACGTCGAGAGATTGATTGATGAATAGCCCCGAGGTTTCGACGCTTCTTCCGAGGAGGCAAAATAAGAGAAGGAAGGGCTCGCGAAGGATCCGACGTGGTCTTGGTATTGATCGGAGCATCTGTTTTTAAAAATAGATTTACATTTATATTGTTAAAGGGACAATGAAACATTTTTGTTTAATAAAAAGAAGAATGTGCAGGGGTGAATAAGTAAGGGTTGTTTTCGTCGTTAAGTCGTTAAAATTGTACAGTAAAATAGATACGCTTAGCTATATATTTTTCGATTTTTCCACAAATTAACTTTAAACGTCCAATTTTTTTCTTCGATTCTAAGCAAAATTTTCTTTTCTCAAATACTAAAACGTCGGTACGATTTTCTAGCTTTTAATAAAGGCGTGTGTGTAATAAGATATGTAGACGATAAAACGCCTCGAGAACAGCTTAGATAGCGACCAACATTCGTCTTCGAACGGAAATTATCCCCAGGATTCCCCGGTTCAACGCCCTCCGCAGTTAAAATTCTTGGTCTTTTATCATTGTTTAAGGTGATGTACGAGTTCATTCGATTATCGGAGCAATCTTATTGACACCTGTTCACACTGATGTTATTCTTAAAGAAGAGAACCACTTTAAGTGATTATGAAAATTTCCTAAAATATAGAAAATGGGATGTTGGGAGTTTTAACCAATACTGCACTTTTTACCGTTTATCCAATTGATTTTATATTACTTAAGCAATTGTAATTATAAAATGGACATTAATTATTCTTGCATTCGATATAATTAGCTAAAGTGACATAATCCGTTATGTCACTTTGAGCACAAGTAATTGGTAAATGATTTTCGTTCGAGTAAATGAAATATTATTAATAAATAAGTAAATAATAAATATTTTAACGTTCAGAACAAGCCTAAACAACAATCAATAAAAAGAACTACTAATAAATCGATCCATAATTCAACTAGACATTTCAAAACCATGTAAATTCAACTACGAGCACTTTGTAAAGAAAGCAATTTCTCCGATCACGCGTCATTTGCATAAAACAAAGTCAGTCGCTCGTGCATTCAGAGAAGAAAACGGCCCTCGAGGTAAAAGAGCGCACACCTCGGTCCGGACGCGAGAGCAAAAAAAATCGAACGCAATCACTTATAGGCTGCCGCTGACGTTAATTTATCGTCGGAAAACAGGCTTTTATACATCGGGGAGGGCGACCTCGTTTATATAGCGGCGGAGTCGCGAAAACTTTGTTTCGCAATTTTCTTCCGCGGACTTTTGCGGACACCTCCGCTCCCCCCCGTCGGACTTCTTTCTCCCGCGCGAACTGCACTTTGCCCGCGACGAAGCTCGCTTCAACTACTCTGCCGGGCTCTCGCACTTTTTTCTTTCTTTCCCGACACTTTTTCCTGGCTCTTTCACTGCTCTCTCTCTCTCTCTCTCTCTCTCTCTCTCTCTGTTTCGCTGTATTTCTGAGCTGCGGAGAGCGATGACGTCGGGAAAAAGTTCCGAAGGTGCGTCGTAGTCTTGCGGTTTTTGATGGCATCGTCACGTCGGTTGTGTTCCCGGGGTGCAGCGTTTGTTCGATTTAAACTTGCTGAAATGTTTGGGCAAGATTAAGATGCTGTGGAAGCTTTGGTTATTGATTTACACGATGTATGTACATATCCAAAGTTTATTGATTTATATTTAGACTACATTTTTATCAGAAGTATAAGATTTGAAATGCATCATTTTAAATTAAAGAATGTCGATGTAAACATTTTAATTTCAATGAATTAAATGAATGAAAATACTACAAAAGATTTCAAAATCCTTTTTGCTTATAAAACGTTATCAAAGATTCTTGAATTGCAAATTGCTTCTGTACTGGTGCTACCAAATGTTCGTTCAACTTTAAAAATATCATTACAGCGTTCTTAATAGCGCGTTTAAAAAACATAGAGGCAACACTGAGCACATGAACAGCAAAGTAAGTTCAAATATCAAAATTTTAAACAAAAAAAAAAGGTTGAAACTGCTGTTTCGTCGACAAACGTATAATTGAAAATTTTTAAACTAAGAAAATCGAACTTTTTGGACCAGGCAGCGAGTTTTAAAATCAATGAGGCGTGAATACTCAACCCATTTATAAAAATACTTTCAGGTACACTTTTCAAATTTTAATTAAAAGTAAAATTTACTGTGTCGATCAATTAAAAGCAGTCAATCACATGACAAGATAGATTCGAATTAATTATGTGATGAATTCTTATGATAAAACATGTCAAAACAATGTGTTAGAAAAGGTTAATTTGTCAAAACAGTTGAATTTATTACTATTATATTTGAATAATCATACAAATAATATTGTTATTGTTTATAAGCATGACTAATTATAATCTTTCCCAATTCTCTAGAGAATTATATTATAATATTTATCAATGCCTTCGTGTAACTTCAATAAAAATTGAATTGAAAATATTTTATCCCACAAGATATCGCACTTTAAAACATAAATATGCAAGTATCATTTTTATCCAATTAAAATTGAATATCCATGTAGCAATAACACGCTAAATAAATCCGCGCAAAATATATTTTCACGTCGATATTTTTGACATAAGCGATTTTGATGGCTTCCATTTATCTTCAAAACGAAGAGATCAAAACTCTGGGTTAATTTGAATAACGATTCGCATGTCAATATTCGATTATCGTAAAATACACAGATTCTCGTTTTGTATTTCGTTTTTATTTAAAATGGTATTCGTACCTACACAGTCGAAACAGATTTTATTCCGCAAGTTAATATTTTTATATAAAAAAGTACATATTTCTATAAAAAAATGTACAAAGTTTAAAAAAGAAGTCGTCCATCGCACTCGACGGCAAAGACCAAAATCTACAATTTCCCCCTCATCCTCGCAAATGCAGCACCATAAATCCATAAAACAGAGCAAGGAATCGAAGGGGAGAAATGAAAGAAGGCCATCTGCAAGTAGGCGAACGCGCTTTTTTCCTCCGGGCGCCGAGATTGACAAAGGCGGCGATAAAGGCGCGCGCGCAAATTTATCGAGTTGTGAAAAATTCACGGGAGCAGAAGACAGGCCACGACGTGCTCGCCTGCCAAATGGAAAAGCGTTGTCTGCTCGAGTTGTCGTCTATCTCGAGCTACAGGAGTGGCCCCTTCCTTTCCCGGCCAAGCGCGAAGACGCGCCGTTCGTGTGCCGGTGTGCATGTGTGTACGTGTGTGTGTATGTGTGCGAGGAGGAAGCGAAGAGGAGAAGGAAGGACTACGACGTTATGGACGTGTATATTAGCCCTTCCAAGCTGAATCGCTCGCCGAGTCGAGGAAACTGCGGATCCATCAGTGCAATGGCTTGGAAGCTATGCGAGAATCGACTTTTGTTTGACGCTTTTTTCAATATTTTTTATGAATACTTTTGCCGCTAATTACACCGAAGTTCTCTTTTATGCGGAACTTTTAAAAAATATTTAAAATTTAAAAAATTTGAACAAAAATTAGTAGTAAATTTTATTAGTTTAAAATTATTTTTAAATTCAATAATTATAAAATTAATAAAGAAAAAATGCAACAATTGAGCTTTTTCTTGGAAGTTATTAAAAAACTTATGGCAGTGTTCTCTAGAGTTTCAATAAAATTTTTACACATTTATAAAAAAAAATCTTTAAACTTTCAAATAGTCCTTTTCGCGACTGATTTATATGAAGAGAAAAATATCCTTTCATTTCCAAACTAATTTCGCCAGAAAAGCAAACTTTAACGCCCAATTAACAAATGCTTAAGACTCTTTATCAAACCCGAACAGTAAGGCATTCTGCGTAAATCTCCCAATAAGCGAGGAATAAAGTGCCGCCGTCGCACAATTTCCAGCAGTGTAAATTGTCGAGCCAACGGTTCGACGGGAAATAGCCCATGTAGCCGCACACCATCGGCGAAAAAATGCAATATACTGCCTCAATGGCCGAGGGGCGCAAAACGCGGTTATGATTTTCCCGTTTGGGTGGCCGTACCTCCTCCTCCTCCTCTTCTACCTCTGCTTCTCGCCGCCTTTCTTACGACGTATAAAAGGGGCGATGGAAGGAAATTTAAGGGAGCGACGCTTTTACCGCTTATATTTTTTTTCCCTCTGTAATTGGATGATTGAGGGTCTTCGTGGTTAACTGCGAAGGGCTGCAGAGGCAGAAGGGAATCGTAAAGAGTCTGTCTTTGAGAGCTATGCAAGCTTTTCGAACGCCGCCGATTGCGCATAAATTCTCCTTTATCGCGAAGGCATTGCGGGCCATTTAAATTTGCCGGCCGGTCGAAGGGGATTTTAATGACTTTGATGTGCGGTTATCGGTGTTTTGGCGTAATATAAAGCCGAGGGCGGGAGTTAGATTTGCGCTCATTTAAAGAGTCTATTAACGAAAGCTTAGAGTATAAAGCTCCTTTGTTATAAGAAAATCAATGAAAATGCTGCGATAAAAACCATAATTGCATTTTATCATTTTAGTTGAAAATTTATAAATCACGTAAAGGCTTTAAATTGCGTTAACGCTCGACTGCAGCTTGCAAATCAAACGCGTAAATTTACCTTGTTCTTTCAAGAAGAAACCTTTAACTTCCCACCCAATATTCTGCTTCCTTCCTCTCTGGCGAGAAAATTATCGAATACAGCGATATTTTTTTTATACCTATCTACTTCTGCTGAAAAGGAAAAAGCAAACAGAATACAGACACCAATAATCCATAAAAGTAAAGCTATCAAATATAATTATCATACGAAATATTTAGTCGCAACTCGAAATACCGATAAAGGCGTCATATAGTATTTTTATAATGAACACGATCACCGAAATTTGGTCATTTTCGTTGAAGGAATAAGCCTTCCACTTTCTAAAACTGATTCCTATAATTTACAACGAAAACAACAACTTGACGATAACTCCCCTAATTACCAAGTAATAAATAGCAATAAAACGCTCATCTCCGGGCAGACACCTCGACAACCCCCCAGCGAAGGCTAGAGAGCCTTGCATCTTTTCCAAAGACCTCGGCCTGCATAATCCTCAGTGGCTCTCGCAGCGTCCGAGAAAACGTCGATGACTTTACGAGCGCGTATTACATAAAACGAGAAAAAGCCAGGAGCGGCGCTGGCCGCTGCCTGAGGAAAACGGGTTCTCGTCCTTTTGCCGAAGGAACTCTCCTTTCTCCCCGGCGGATTCTAGCTGATGATGCTGTGCTGCCGCGGCCGCGCTCGTAATCGATGCACCGACGAGCCCCGCGGCGCGGCTGCGGAATATTACCGCCGGAGCTGCCGGTGCGTTTTATGCCGACACCCCCGCCTGCCTTGTTTTATGTGTAAGTGAATTTTGAGCTGGCACTTTGTTTCGGGACTCTGGGGAGATTTGTGTACATGCTTTTTTTGGAGAGTACTATAGCGATCGAGATCACGCGCGCTACGAGCAACCTTAATTTGTACTCGTGTCAAATTTAAAAACTCAAATGACATCAAATAGAATGTATTTATAATTTTTTTTCTTTCATTCTAATCGAGCTTGAGCAAGGCCTTTTTGTTATTATGTTAACTTCAAATTATTGATGTAATATTTAATGTATTTTACTTATTTTGAACTTACTAGGAGAGTGCACGGGTTCCGGATCACCGATTTTGTTCAAACTTTGAACACGGTTTTCTTATGACAAAATATGAAGAAAGCCAAAATATTAGGGTCTAACGCTCAAAATTTTCGACACAGGTGGTAAATAAAGTTATTTCTCTCTAAAACTTCGTATTTCGATATTTGATGATAAAACACCTCCCATTAAAGCTAGAAATTCCAGCAAAAGTCAAACGAAAGTAGAAGAAAAGACCTATAATTTGAGATGCTGTACGTTAAAAAATCTCTAATGCTTCAAAAGTTATCGATAATTGAATATGAGCATGTGGTAATGCGTATACAGTTATTGATACTCCAATTTAATTATCCATAACTTTTGAATTAATAGAAATTTTTTAACGTACAACACCTCAGATTATAGGTCTTTTCCTTGACTTTTGTTGTTTGCTGTATCGAAAATATATTGAGCGTTCGACCCTAATATTTTGGCTTTCTTCATATTTTGTCATAAGAAAATCGTGTTCAAAGTTTGAACAAAATCGGTGATCCGGAATCCGTGCACTCTCCTAGATAGTTTATTAATTTCTCCCTAAGCAGCAGTTAATTTGAATACACGTTCTGTCATTAGTAGCATTTATTACTTAGTTTATTAATGCTCAAATCAATATTTTTTAATAAAGTAAAAGAAGTACTAGCTGCATTTTCTTTCATTGTCATTACAAAATTGTTAAAGGGAACGATTTTTTTCCTCGCTTTTTTCCGATAATAGGAACAAAATTATTTCTTTGAATTTATTAAATTTTTTTTCAGAGTTCGTAGTTTTAAACTAAGCATTTTCAAACGTTTGTCTGACTTTGCTTACAAGTTTTTGTACTTCAGTGTTGATTTTCAAGTGCACGTTTAAAATCTCTGGATCCACAGCTGTTTTAGAGTCGGTTCAAAAAATAATGTTTCTGTTTTTACAATTCTTTTTATTTCTAATAATACTTACGTGGTTTATTATTTAAGTGCAATGGTTACTGTACCTGATTATAGTTCAATTAATTTAATGGATGATCTAGTTAATTCAAAATACAAAATTTTTAGAAAAAAATCTTATAAAGAATTGATGAATCTTATAAAGAATTAATGAAGTAATTTTCAACAGATTTCAAATTTCTGATTTTCGGACCTGCTCTAAGCGTTTATTAAAATACGAAAATATAACCTGCATTAGTGATGAAAAAGACTTATGTTCGAAGCTCACCAAAATTCAATGCTCCACGTATCTAAAGAAAATTTTATATAAAGAAGTGTATCCTGCATACTATCAGAAGATTCACCATTATTGTATAAATTTATTTCATTATTTTCCTATTTAAAACAAGCAGGAATCATCGAAAAGATAAAAAACGATGATACGTATTTGCGAATTAAGAAAAAAGAACTGAGCGTTGAGGCACTTAAAATAAAGACGCTTTTGTCAGGTTTCTATATTTTATTTGGATGTTCATTGATAGCTTTATACCGATTTTTGCTGGAGATCGTTTTGCACAATAAAGTTTGAAAAAAAATTTTCAGATGGCTTGAAATTTTACGGAGGATTTTAAAATTTTTCAATGCGAGGTTTCTTGTGAATTTTTGAGGTTTCAATTTTTATGAAATGCGATGTACGATAAAAGGTCTTCTTTTAGTAATAAAGTAAACTTTATACACAGACCAGTAAAGTATGTACACGTATTATATTTAATTAGAACATGTTTTCTTTTTTAAATATCAAAAACTTATCATATCAACTTACCAATAACCAAGCAGTAAAAATCTTTTAAATTAAAAACCGCTTACCTAAAACAAAAAGAAAATTTCGTCATTTTAGCATAAGAATGTTATTATAAACAATTATTTTTTCGAGTAATTAAGATATCAATATTAAAACTGCATAATTCGTTTGAGTGAAATATTTCTATCAAAATTATTTAAGTTGCAGAACAAGAAAGTGAATAAAAATGTGACGTTTGCATTAATCAGTATCCGCAGCATCATTTCCTTATTATCTGCAAGTTAGAATTTAAGGACGGCTTATTTATTTTAAAATATAGTATATGGATATAATCCCGCATAATGCGGAATCGTATTTTGCTTTTAAATCTGATTAAAAGCGAATACCGCTAAATAAGAAATTATTACGTATGAGCTAAGTTACTTGTCGTACTAATAGGGAAATCAGCATATTAAACAAGATTTGCAAACTTACTGATAAATCCCGCGAAATTGTGCGGTTTTCTTTTAACATTTATTTCATACAAGCAAATAGAAGATTTTCAGGATTACTGAAAAAGTCAGTGCGTAAATTCTCCGTACAGATATTTCAAAATTGTTAAATTTACATAGTGAATAGTAAAATACTATTTAGTTTCGTCAAGTCGACAAGTTATTATTTTCATCTAAAAAACAATCAAGTGTTTCATGTTTATGAAATAAGCTGTTTAGTTTGATAAATGTTTCAGAACTACTTGACAAAATTGCAAGTCAATTGTGTTTATTATTTCTGTCACCTCTTTAAAAACAATGAATCACTGGATAATTTATTGAAGAATTGGCTGATACATTAAACACTTATTAACTTATTAAATCGACTGATCCGAAGCCAGTAGTGCTTTCAAGTTGAACTTTTAAAATGTTGAATTAATACTAACATTATTAATTGTTAATTAAAATCCATTTGACTTTCTCTGAAAAGTATTTTAGCTTAATGAATAATCCTTTTCAATTATTAGAAATAATTAAAATTACTAAATTAATAAAATAGAGATAAATAAAATAGAGTAAATAAATGTAAATTTTAGTTTACCCAATTGAAAGCTTTTCAATATCATTTTACTTGCAAATTTATCTTTCCATTAATTAATTAATTCCCATTCTTTAATACAATTTACAAAGTTATATACTTTTAAACTCCGTTGAGTTAAAACAAAACATAACAACGGAAACATATACATATAATTCCCTTAATAAAAACCATTTCGCTAAATGGTTTCAGTCTCATCATCAGCTGTACTTTTTGTATCATTAAAATAAAACTCTGCTGTACCAATCCCAGCCTATTAATCATCTCTATTTCCTTGGCCAAAAGTAACATTTATCCTGAAATCAGAGCGCAAAGAAGCCAAACACTCCATTCGAAAAGTCGTTCACTCGCTAAGCCAAGCGAGCGGCTCCAAGACATGCAGAAACAGATAGGTCGCGGCTCTGCAGAAACCTCGAGACGGAAACGGCGTTGTCGCGGTTGGCCTTAATGTAACGCGAGAATCCCTCGCGGATATCTGTCAAGAGCGATAAGTGCCGCGTACCCACACACACGCGCGCACGGAGAGGACAGTGACACGCTTTATCCTCGGCGGACATCGGGCAGCTGTTTCTAAGCCGCAATAAATTCATTCGGCACACTTTTATCGCGGCGCCGCCGACACTTCCTGATTCCTTGCGCGCGCCGGCGAGAGGTTTGTGAACGTATAGGCGCGCGTGTGAATTGGGTTGCTGCGCCGAATTTTCGCGAGCCCACGATCGATTTTGCACTTTTTTTTCACGCCGCGATTGCATTGTTCCTCCGCGCCGGTGAAAGGGTGGCGTTTGACGCGCGCGGCGGCGCCAGCGGTTTCGATGAATGCCTCGCTGCGCTTTCGACGAACAAAATCTTTTATTTTCGAGAATTGTTTTGGGCCAATAGAGTGCAGTGTGAAAAATATTTTTTTTTTTTTTCGTTTATTGCCATCTCGCTTTGGCAATTTCAAAAGTTGAATAATGGTTTTGGGGTAATATAATTTTAATTTAACGTAAGGTATCGGATGTAGGAATTATCAGGTACCATACATTCTCTATCATTTAGAATTTAAACCGGATTCTAGATATTAAACTTCTGATTAGCACATATCACATTTCCTCGATAACGAAAATTTGTGGTCATGTCTCGGCGAACATTAATGTGAACAGACCTACCAAGATCCGATTTCAAGTCTGTTGATTAATTTGATAAATGCACAAAATTTCCAACGGTTTACTGTTCAATATTTTGTTCGAACAACTGTCGCGTAAGTTTTACCGCAAGCGAATCTCAGTTTTTAAATTCATTAGATTCGATACAATTCAAAATTTAAGTTTCAAAGTCGTTTTATTTAGCAATAAATTCAACTTAAAGTCTGCTACTGGACCTTAATTAAATAACTTTACTCGTTTATTTGTCTTTATTGTGACATTAAATTCTTCTGCAATCAGCAGAACCCTATCGTGAATTTAATTCCCCGTCCGAAGTATAAATTACATACTTTTTTCTGGTAATTAGGTAAAAATCTGTGCATGGATAATTGCTAAACAAGATTCTTTTGGTTGGCATATAATAACGCACAGCCGACAATTTTCCCTCAATAAATATTACAAATCACCCAGCAATGGTACATTCAATAAAACCAGTTTTCCCTCTTTTCAAACATGAAGTTCAAGCCGAGATATCATCTCCGTCCTCAAGTCAACGTGGTTTCAAAACGGGGAAAAAACCGCGAAGTAATTTATAATTATTTTTAATTAAAACAATTTATGTTAAATATACTTATTATCATTCGTACGAATAATAATAATAATATATTATTCTTTGAAATATTACTGTGTATATACGTCTATATACAAATATTTAGTTTTATAAACTTGTTTATTACATTATTAAAAATAAAACCTTATATTTAGTTCCAAATTATATCTGTAACATAAATAATATACATATAGCTTATATAAAACATTATAATATATCCATCCTTACACTGCATATCGTAAGTCTATATTTCAGAAAATTTTCAATAAAAATTGATCTCTCGCAAAATCTGCTTATTAGCTTGAGAACCAACCCATCCTTTCATAAACATTTATAATACTAAGTACCCTATCTCTAAAAACATTACTCTTCTTTTCAAAAACGCTCGACATTATCTTACTATCGCAATCTTTGTCCACTTCATGAACGAAGAATTTCACGCCCAAACAATAGAACGGAAAATTTTCAAGCGGACGCCTCTTCACCTCTTCGTCGAAAGATTCCCTGCTAAAGGGCTCGGCATCGACACCCGCTCGTTTCAACCACCTTATAAACTCCTGGTAGTATACGTCTAACAATTCTGGGACGCGATTCTTCATGCTTTCTTCGTCCAAGCTGCAGGAGATAAAGAATCGCAGATCCTTCAAGGGACTGTCGTAAAAATACACGTGGAAATCGACGAACTTGACGTCGTCGACGACACCGCTTTCGTCCTTGTGGAACAAAAAATTGTTGACCCAGAAATCGCCGTGAGTCACTGTGATCCAGGGCTCCCCCACTGTGCGTCGAAATGTTTTTCCGTTCCTTACGTTTTCGAAGCTCGGCTCTAAAAGCGGCAGATACTTCTCGAAGCAGGAGTCGTTGCGAAACATTTTCAGCACACTATCGAAACCCTCCTCGAGGCGCGAGAATTTGATACCTAAAATGTCAGTTTGGGCCAGGACCTTCTGAAAAAAGTCCGGCCGTTTTTGCTTCAGTGCTATCCCTAAAGCGTGGTATCGAGCGAGGGATGATACCGCCTTTTGCGCGTGATGAAAATCAAGACCTGCGAGATAAGAAGACGTTTTATCGGGGCAAGATTGAAACCTGCATTTTAGAAATTAATCCAGCCTTCATAAATTTCTATAACGTCAGTTTTTGAAATGCTATTAGTTAATGCATTAGCTTACCGAGCCTTCTGTCGCAAACGTAAAAGCCTTTCGCTGTCATGTTTTCCATCAACAGTACCGAGTTTTCATCCACTACCGTGCCGTTCTCATCCAGTGACAAACGATGCCCAATATACTTGGGTAATATATCTATCAGATCACTTTCCCGCACGCCAGCTTGTCTCTCAATTTCACGATAGGCTGGTATCAAGTCCGTGTACATAAACACCTCTTTTAAGAAGACGTCAGGCCAGTGAACGAAAGGATCTTCCAGATCACTCGTCATCTTCCCGACTAAATAAACTTTTTCCTTGCTTCCGTCCGGCCGAAGGATTGTAGTTTCAATTTTTGCTATTACACTGCAGTAGTTTTCTCCCAATGGTAAAAGATTTTTCACTGTTGATTTGAGAACCCGTAAGGTTTTACTTTTATAGCACCTTTGTAAAAAGGGTTCCAAGTCCCGGAATACTAAGCTGTCGTTTTCTCTCGTGGTCTAAGGAAATAAAATGTACGTACAAATGACTAATATTGTAATTATTGTAATTTATGTATATTTTAGTCAACTTACCATTATTTCTCTTATAAAATGAAAATAAGGCAAGAAAAAAAATAGATTATTTTAAATACTTGAACACGCAGCACTTTATGCTTCTGAATTTGTCGAAAGAATAACATCAAGTACCAAAAAATCGATTACTCGTACCTCTTTGTGGATATAATTAGTGAATTTTTTTATCGTTGAGATTCGCGTTATCAGGTATACTTAAACCAGTGATTTATACGTATTTATTGAGAAATTTACGATAAAAGAATATTTATATGGTTCGTAGACTCGAAAAATACGAATAGCGGAGTAAAATTTAACGTTCATGGATCAATTGAACTCTGATGCAAAATTCACTTATGTGTAGATAATCGATTTAGTGCACAAATTGTAAAGAAGGAACTATTATTATTTGCAGTTAAATATTGTTAGAAAATAATTTTTTCATTTTCATGTGCAGCTGCAAAAGAGGTATCAAGAATTGAACCAAATTCTTAGTTTGAGAACAACTTAAAAGATGTATTCTTTGTAAAACCAACAATTCCACAAATTGCCTAAAATTTATGTTTGCTCCCAACACTTTTCTACCAAAACCCGCGCAGGCGATAATTCCTTAAAAAAATAAAAAATAAAAAATAAAAAATCTTCCATGAACGAAATCCCTCATTCCGAATGACAATTCCTCCTCTCCGTCGACAACCGCAGAGAGGTCTCTCCAGAAAGAAAGAGATCTCAGAGAGAAACCAGGCGGAGATCCCAAAAAAGGCTCTCTGCCATTACATCATTATACGAGCCGGCAGAAATGAATTCGTCTCTCTCTCTCTCTCTCTCTCGGACCACCGACAGTTCTCAACCGCAAGACCGGCAGAAGCTCCTCCTCGAAAGGAAGGCATCGGCGTTATTACGCGCCTCATTTTTCGCACGCGCGCAACTCGTTCGCAAAAAAAAAAGAAGAAAAAAGAGAAAAAAGAAACGAGAGCGCGTTTATACGAGCGAGTTGCCCGAGAGAGTAGTATGGCAAGTTCGGGCCAACTTCTTCCTCCTCGACCCTAAACTTCGCGCGTCTTCTTGCCTCGTCCTGCGAGAATTCCGCCTCTTTTTTCAGGACGCATACGTACTTTCGCGAGCCCGTTTTTTAGCTGGCCTGCCGGATCGTAAGTGTATTACGAGGATTTATGCGCGCACTTGCGCCTGCTGCACACGTTGTGCGGAGTATCTGCGAAATTGAGATTGAAGTCGAGAGTGCGAGTGTTCCCTTTCCTTTTTTTCTTTGGCCTCTGTGCTTTAAATTTTATTAAAAACTTGGTCTCTTGCTCTTAACGAAAAAAATATCCTTTGTACACTTTGATATTGGATATAGAAAGTTCGGTTACGTTCGCTGTATATATACGTTCGCGTACTTTTTCGATTCGAAAATCTCTATATTAAACCTACGAAACTTTTGTTTCGCCACGCAAATGAACTCTCGCCAGCAAAAGTCGCGCAAAATTCTTTTCACCATTATAATAAAAGTTAATTTCTGCCGGCACATAAATACAATTTCCGGGACAACGCGCGTCAACGCAACTTCCGCCGACTCGGACTAGCAATAATTTAGCGGAGGGACGCCGCTTGGAAAAAAGCGCGAAAAATTCCCGGCTCTCCGCGATCTTGCTCCGTGCAACAAGAAACAATGGGCTCCATTCACAGAGAGTTCGGCTGAAAAAAAAAACGAGCGAACTATCAAAAAGCCCCTCGAGCGTCAAACGCGCGGAGCCGCAGAGCATTAGACGGGCGCTGTGCGAGGACGGACGGACAGTCGCCAAAGGCGTTAATTTGGCTGATTTGATTTAGGCGCGCGTCACGCCGTGCGAATAGTCAAGAGGCTGATGTGCGATTGATATACAATGGCGCCGTCAAAGTGTATTGACCGCCAGGCGAGAATTCTTTTAATTAGCGTGCGAATACAATACTGCCTCTTTTCAAGGCTTTTGCGTGGTTCTAGGAGTGGGGAGGAGTGATAAATCGAAACGGTTAAAGAAAGCAGAGAGATTGAGATTGCGCGAAAATAAATTTTTTATTATCTTCGATGATTGGATCGCTTTTGCGATATGGCTATATGTATAGTTCGGCTGTGTTATCTTCATATAAGTCTTAGAAAAGCAATGTTTTTTGATAGCTAATTAACGAAAAAGTCTAGTATTTTGTTTATTGTTATGAAAGATAAAGCATTCAATTAATGAAAAATTTTTCCGTGTACAGCACTCAAAACAAATTTACGCAGGTAAATTTTGTAACTTTCACATCATTTTATTATTAATATTAAAGAAAAAAAATCGGTTCACAAATCATGACGTAAAACACACTGCTAAAATTAAAGTCCAGATTTACTCTGCGCAATAAAACAATAATATTTGCTCTGTGATGAAAATCTTTCATGCCGGCTTATCCGTTCAACAACAATCCCCGATATCCCCGTGTAACAAAACCCAGTACTCAGACGGCATCAAAGCCAGCCAGTCCGGGTCCGGTTAAACACATCCCCGCGTCGCGCAATAATTGCGATCGCATATGCCAACGCGCACTTGCGCACGACTGACTCGTGCACTCGCGCACGACGCATAAATGATCGGCGCGCTTATACAGCTCTCCGGCGAGTGGGGAGAGTCGCGCTGCATTACGCAGTCCTCCTCTCGTCTTTAATCCGGATCGCTGCCTCATCGGGTGACTAATTTCATTGGCTCGACGTTCGGGGGCACTGAAATTTCCTCGAATTTCAGGCTCGGTGGAAGGTCGCGCTTTGGATCGGTTTTCGTGCGGGATCAATGCAGTGCCAGGTTGATTAAGGGTGGAATTTTGACATTTTTTGAAGAAGGTCTTTGGGAAAGATGAGATTTTAGCAAAATGATATTTCTGGAAGAGGTTTAAAAATCTGGAGATGAAACTTGATTTTTCGTCTTGGTTCTGAGCATTAATTACTATAATTATAAAAATATCATCTATTTTACTGCACTTTTAGCTTAGACAAGCAATCAACAATCTCAGTTTGAGTGGATGCACTTGATGAGCAATGCTTGAAACAGTATTGATTAGGTAATTCGATTTTGAGCAGCAAATTTGGAATCACGTTCCTAATAGCATTAGGTTATTCGCTTAATTGCACTATATACTTTTGTCTCGTAACATCATTATCCTATTAATTAAAACATTTACCTATAATTACGACTACTAGCATGTTTATTTTCAGCAAATACTCGTTTACGCCTTTACAAATAAAATTACCCGCAGTATTTCCCTTTCATCTCCCGTCACCGAAACCTCAAATGCAAGAAAACTCCGCAATCCCAACAAACGACCACCACGCAAAAAAAACCCACCATTACCTCCGAGCGCATCCAAGAAAGCATCCCCCTCCATCGCCTCGGCCGTTAATCCTATCAGGAAGAGCAAAAAAATAGCGTCGAAAAGCCAAACAAACGACCCGTCATCAGGATAACGATCATCGGCTCGTGTATACGCCAAATCGCATGCGGAACATGCAAATGCAGGCGGAGACGAGGGCGTCCCTGCGTCGCAATTACGTAATGCGGCCACCCCCCGATATTCCGTGCGGCGCGGGCTTCTTACGTGTCAGCGTTATAACGGCGGCGGCGGCGATGGCGTACGCGGTAATTAAGGAGCTGCGCCGCGATCGTTGTTAATTTATTAGCGATTCAATTAATATCCTCTGCAGGGGGATATCGCTCCCGCTGCACCGCCAAGCTTTCGGAGGACTTGGCCTCCGCGTGCGATCGAATTTTGAGATGGGTTCCGGCTTGCTGATGATGGGTTGCTGAGAACTTTTTTTGGATTCACTCGTCTTCTGATTAGTTCGAGTCACGTTTGCCGCATTTGATTATGTCTGAATTTATAATTAGTGGTAATTAAGAGGCTGATTAAGTAATTGAGAGAGTCTATGCAATGCCATTTATTATTTAAAAAATTATAACGCGTAATATTTATTAAAATGATTAATTGTATCTGTGTTATTACATAAAAATACAGATAATACTTTGGTATGCTACGTTATGATATAGATGAATGAAATTGTTAAAAAAATTTTTCATTCTCGACGTGTTTATCCGTTTCATAAATAATATCACGAAATTCTTAAATACGTGGGGTTAGTTTAAAATGCAGGCATTATTCGTTAAAAGCGTAAATGTTTTACAATTTTATTACATCAACGAACAAAATTTTTAAATTTAAAACCAAACACTATAGCTTCGAATCTGCACACAAATATTTACCGGTATCGGAACGATTTCGCATGCCTGAAACAACATAAAACAATTCATAAATATTATAAAATATAAATCAGTTCTGCTTTCGGTATGCTGCCGTGCGCGACATTTTTAAAATTACATTTTTATTCAATTAAAAATTTAGCATCGCGATAATCGCGCGAATACTCGTATAAAAATGAAATACAGGACCGCGCGCAATAACAGCGACCGCGCGTGCATTAAAAATGTAATTTACGGTTACTAGTAATTAGCCTGAGAAAATTAGCTTAAAACTGATCTCACAGCCGGTATCATAACGACCATGTCTCCATTAAACCCCTAATGCCCCATCCATTCGAGAGCCGCGCGATTTTCGGCGCCACCCCTTTTTTTCCAGCGGCAGCGGCGCGGCTTCTGTTTAATTTCGCGGCATTAAACGGCTCGGTCGTCGGTACATAAATTTCGCTGTTTACTCGGTGGGGGCACTCTTCCACCTTCCAGCTCCTCCTCCGTTTTTTTTTTTTTTTTTTTTTTCATAAAAACCTTTTCGGAATCTCGAGAGCGATATGCCGCGCGTCAATTGACTTTTATGCGCGCGAGACGTTTTTACGCTCGTTCCCGGGGTGTTTTATGTCGATTTTTATAGTACGACGGGAAAACCTATACACATCAGGCACACACGCATGTCGGTCCCGCCTGGCTCTCCGGCCACGCTTTTTTACGCCGTGGGATATCGGCCCGGGTTAGGTGGCGCGTATCTGCGATTAATAAGAGCGTCGCTCGTCGATATGGAGTGCGCTATAAAAAACTGCTGGGAATTTCGTTCCGAGAGCGATTGAGATGTTTACGTCCTCGCGTAGCTGCGTAGTCGGGAATTAAGAGCGTTGTTTAGCAAAGTTGCGAGATTCGCAAGATTGGGAATTATTGACATCAGTTTCGCCAGCTTACATTCGATTAAACTTTTTTTTTAAGTCTTTTAGCTTTTCAGATGTAAAATCATTCGATCGAGTTACGTGATGTTAATTTATCCGAAAAGAATAAGTAATCTTAATTAAACTCGAGAAAATTAATCAATGCCATTTTACTTACTAATTCAATTAAAATTCAATACTCTATTATCCCCATCTACTCTTACATTACGGTACGTCCCCCCCATTCAATTCCACGTGTACTACCAGCGGAATACCCAGCTTTATTTCTAATTATTCCCCTCGGGGAACATACACTCCTTTTAATTTCCACTTCCTATGCAACTTGGAAAAGTACCGAATCCTCTCAGCGGACCGCGATGATCGCGCTCGCGGCGAAAAAGAATTGGAAGCCCCGGCGAGTAACGAGACGCTTAAGTAGAAAAAGCCCTTGATCCCCCGATACGGCAAGCCAAAGTCGTCGACTGCTCGCAGCTCGCTTTCGGGCTTTAATTTTACGACGGCGCCGGCAGCAGCGGCAGCTTCCAACTTGATTTTCACGCCTCTCCTCCTCCGGGGAAGATCACACGCGAGAGAGAGAGGCGCTTTCTCGCCTTGATAATGCACTTCCGAACAAACGCAATAAAGGCCGCGCGCACGAGGAAACGAGTTTGTTTAGTCCTCTCGACGCTCTCTCCCCGGGCTCCTTTGCTAAGGAAGTTTTTATATGCGCGCGCCTCGTCGCCTCGGGATTTTCTGTCCCCCCGACTTTTTAAATTTGTGTTTCAATGCTGGGTCTTTGCGTTATTTATGCGGCGGGCTGGATTACTTCCTGAGCTTTTGATTTAGAGCTAAGTGAATTATGGCCCGAGTTTTTCTTCTTAATTAATACGCTTGTACGCGCAGTAGTTTGTTGCAAAATTGGTTAAATCTGCCAGGAAATATTTTTTCGCGATCCAAAGCACATAATAATTTACGGACTTTCGCGAAAACCCAACAATTTACAAACTAAATTCGCGAACTAAATATTCACCCGGCGAATTAAATCTTTCGGTACTTGAACAAAGGGCCGATCGGCCGATCTAATTACACTGTCGGCTCGAAGGAAAGTCATACTAAAGTACCCAATTAAAAATTTGCATCGAACCTCCGCCGCTTTCGGTCCATTAAAAAAAAAAAGAAAAAAGACAGTCCTTTAAGAATTATTGTTTCGATACTTTCCCCGTTGCTCTGCCTGCATTCAGCCTGCAAACTTTCTGCATTCTGCCCTCCGACCGGCCGGGTCTCAAAACTTCCGTACAGCGCGCCAGTCAAAGTTAAGTAAGCAAAGAATACAAGGCTTTTAAGAGAGCCCCAAAGCGTTTTGTCGATTACGCTCGGAGAGAGAACGGAGAGGAAGGGTGGGGGCATATCCGCGATGAAACTTCCATTTACTTCGATGGGAGCTATATCATCGCGCCTGTCAAAACTTAAAAGAAGTTTTCGCTTAGCGCGAGGCTCGAGCGCAGGGCGCCGGCCAGCTAGACGCGCAAGAGCGCTGCCTGTCCGGAAATAGGAGTGTGCTTCCTTTTCTGCTCTGTGCAGTTGATACTCTGCCTCGCTCGTGCATCGTTTATTGTCAGGAGTCGAGGCACTGTCCTGCTGGGGAATTTCATCGCGGAGCACGGCGAGTTGGATGCATTCGATATTCAATAAGCTCCAATCACTTCACTTATCGAGCACTGCGATTGTAAAGTAATATATGAGCTTTTATTCGTGTAAATTGTAATTTTCTATTTGCATTAGTTTTGTGACAAATATTTTGAGAAAACATTTGATTTACTTTGATTAAAAACTTTAGCTGTGTTTTGAATGTAATCAAATATAACGAATAAAAACACTCTGTTCCTGACCGTCGTAACAATAGCCTAGCGTGCGGAATACTTTTTCGAATAGTCGATTATTAGATCTTTTCTTTATAAAATTAGTCTTTTTTGTTAAAGCAGTCGTAAAATCTTTGTGACTAAAATAGCGGATAATTGTTTATCCAGAGAAACTTGGAGAGTGAACTCTCATTTTCCACAGAAAGTCTCAGTGAGTGATTTCCGTTGTACGATTCAACATCGCGTTTTTCGTGTCGCGCCGCGTAAATTTCTCGCGCTCGCCATCGCGTCGGTTGAACCCGCTCGGGATAGTTTCAGTGCTCTATAAAATTCGTGCTGCCTTTTAGGCAGCTGGCGCCCGTTTTGTATTATGTTTTTAATAAGTATTTTAAGTGTCATGTTTGATTAAAAAATTTCACAAGTGTTCATTAAAACCCTTCCTCGATCCCTTTACGATTAATTAAAATGGCGTTACAATGGTTACAGTGCCTGTAAATAGCACGTTAAAATAGACCCTAATAACAATTTCACACTTCCTCCTCTAGCAAAAATTCAACAGCATCCATACACTTATTAAACCAAAAAAATTAAACGAGCCATACCCTGAAATATTAAACAGCACGAGCCCAAGCCGGGGGATGAAATAAACAAACGTCCGCGCTTAACGCCGATGAGACCGGCGGAGAAAAGGACCCTGGCAGACGTCTTCGAGATTGCCCTTGCTCCCTGCAGGTTTGCGTTACCTCCTCCTCCTTCCTTTCTTTCCGCGCGCGTCTCCTTCCTCCCTTCGGCCGGAAGCGGCGGACGCGTCCGTTAATTCACGCCGCCTCGATAATTCAACGTCCCGACTCGTAAACTAGGTAAGACGTCGACGCGGGGGAGACTGCAGCGGATGAAGAATAGAAAGTAGGAGGGCATAAAGGAGACGCGTCGTGAGAGAGAGAGAGAGAGAGAGAGAGCGAGTTCAGCGAAGAAATTGGAAGCGGGAGACGGAGCCGGCGAGTATTTTGGAGAAATGTTTGCAGACGCGCGACTCGCCGAGTTGCGAACTTTGATCAAAACTTGTATTACGGCACTTGCGAGTGCAGCTATAAAGATAAGTGATGAATTTCTTAGGGGTTTTTTTTTTTAATAAAATCCGACGGGTTTTTATTGGAAAGGGTTCACTTTTTATGCAATAATGAAAATACTTTGCTGATTTGCGTTATAAGTGTTGAATAATGTACTGTAATAATTTTATATGTGTTTTGCAACTCCTGACAATTGCATTATACTGTGCAACCATTACGATTCAATAACCTAAATGTATTCGCACGTTGCCGATATTCATAATAAATATTATACGAATGCATTCATGAGAATTCAAAATAAAATAAAAAGCAAATGTAAATTTAAAAAAATTTAGACAAAAGCTGTAAAGCTTTAATTAAAAGTTACAGATTAAAATGGATATAAAAATCAATTTGTGATTGCCATTCACAAAAAGCAACTTTTTGAAACGAAAAGCTTTTAAAAGTTATAATTAAAATTTAATTATTTTTTAATAAAAAAGAATTAATAATTAATTTTTTATTCAATGTTTTAAAATGCAACTCTTTCGTTTACTTTATTTCGCGTTGAAAATTTTATATTCAAGCTTGTTGTATATTTTTCAAATTAAAAATGGCGCAGACCCTTCCGAAATTAAAAATTGAAATTCCGGTAAAATTAAAAGCTCTGCAATTTTAATCCTTCGCATTTTAATTCTCTCCCGACAAAACGCCCCCATATCCATCCAAACTTAAGGATTGCTCGTTCGTCTCTCGAAAACGAGTATCGAATTTTCGAAATAGGCCCAACTAAATCGTACATATCGGCTTAAAGAACTTCCGTAAAGCATATCTCCTTAATCCCCTCTAGACTGTTAACGGCGCGCCGAAAGTCTATCAGAATAATGCACTCCGACGCGAGAAGAACCGAGGATGAAAGACGGAAATAGAGAAAGACAGTCGCTCGCGCCGCTAAAAAGGCACGTGCGCATTATATTCCGTGGCCCGCCGGCGGCGCGCGCACACACACACACACACCCACCTTTTTTTTTTAGTACGTGCCGCTACTCAGATCTCGAGCTCTTCCTTTTTCCCTATTTTCCAGATTTACTCGCGAGCCGCCGCTGAATTAAAAGAGACGAATAATCCCCGTATGTACGTCCTCGAAAAGGGAGAGACGCGCGTTCCTGAAAATAGCGGGAGATTGCAATTTTTGTGTAAAGCCGCATTGTTCCTGTATACCCGCTCAAGACTGTATTACTCCGAGCTCGGGACTCGTAAATAACGACGATAAATCGATGAATCCGCCGGTGTGTGATGGAGGCAATACTCCTTCTTTTTTTTCACTCTCTTTCCCTCTCCTCTCGGGAGTCTCGTTTCTTTTATTGAGACTGTCTGCGGATAGTCCATGCGGAAAGAAGAACGCGAGTGATATACGAGCCGGTCATTGTATTGCGAGTTTTGTTTTTTCGTTAAATTTAATATTTCTACGCGCGCGATATCCGGGACAATCCACTTGAACGGGAGAGCAGCCGTGGGAACAAAGGGAAGGAACGGTTCTTTTGATGGAAATTCGAGGCTAGCTTTTTTTTTAATGAAAATTCGTTTTTGCGACGTCGCTTGGGTCTTCGTTTGAAATTAAAAGCGAACACGTCACAATGCGCCGATTGAAACTGCAGAATTTAATGGAGTCGGTTCATTATTTAGAATATCGAGAATTAAAAATGTACAGGTTGCCGCGACTCTCGTTTAATTAAAAGAAATAGAAAAAGGATTCTTTTTACTTCTTGGAACAGTGGAAACTTTCAATAAGGTTTACTGCAAGGAGGAACTTCATTTGAAATTGCATTCTAGAAAATTAATCGAATTGTAGTTTGACTTGAATTTAGTACCAAAAGTCTTTTTTAATAACACTCTCTGGACAAGCTGCAACACTGAAAAAATATAGAGCAAGACTTCACAAACAGTAAAAATTTTAATTGCGTCGACGACCTTTTATTGCGATGAAAATTTGAAACACACATGCAGTTACATAGTCATGGTAATTATTACTATAGTACTTCTCCTGTAGAAAGTAAAACCTGGAAAAAAAGCTCTTGCAATTTAATTAACGTCCGCTGTCGGTGTTCGCACGTCACCATTGTCAAACGCAATTCAAATCGCCCGAATTTCTTATTGTTAGTCACTTTTACGACATCCTCGACGAATTCAATATTCTCGTGCGATTGAACTTTTTATTAAATCCGAAGGATTTTCGAAACTATGATTGATTACTTCAATCTCAATTCAAAGGCGATTTTTCAAAAAAAAGCCTTACTAATTCTACTACTAGAATTAATGAAATTGTTTTCGAAATTTTCGCATTTTCCGCCTTTTGGAGCGATTTAAAAATTCTCTAATATCCATAAGGCATTTTAACGAAAGCGGAAATTTGCTCCCTCCAACGGAACGGTATCCATAAAAAGGCGTCTCTCGCGGATTCGTTTCAGCGACGCGGCCCTACGCCGTAATCCGGCGCTGCATCCAATAATACGAAAAGGGCCGTTAAATTAAAGCAGATGTAAACCTTAGCTAACAACCGGCCCTCATAAAACAACTTTCCTCTCTCTCTCTCCTCCCCCCAATTTCACGAGAATCGCTCCGGCGAATTTCCTTTTCGTTTTCTTTCCGCGCGCTTGTCCGCCCGCACTCCAGCCGTAAAATCAAATTTCGCCCTTAACGTTTATCAAGATAACTTGTAGTTGAGCGCAAACGAAGCCTGACTTTAGTCCTCGCGTAACTATGTAAATTTGAAATTTTCGAAATTGCAGTTGCGTTTAATAAAAAGTTTAAAGATCTTTCGTAAAAGTGGTCATTTACTTAAAAAAAAACAAAAAAAAAAGTAATTGGAGTATATAACTATTATAAATAAATCATTCTCCAGCTTTGTCAACCAGAAAAATGCCGTGGCATAAATTGCAAAACGTTTCGTGTTAAACTTGTTTTCAGTTGAAATTCGTTTGTCAAAGTAACACATGCACACAGTTTATGCGTGCTCTCGCTAAGTTTCTTCGGCTTGTTAGAGGATTAAGTGCTTCGCCTCCTCTCGCCAGCCTCTCTTTGTTTGCTTTCTCTTCGAAAGTCCCGGCCAGGTTAAATATTTTGTCCCCAGTTTCTAAAACGACACGCGGCATTTCGAATCTCTACAAAACCTCCCCCCCAGAAAAAAGTTCAACCAACAATTTTCCCAGCGTACTACCCTCGACAGCGGCGACAAGTAGTCGAAATTTAGCAGCCGCGGCCCGCATAATGCGGCCCTCGCATTGTGCGTACGTATATACGTTAGACACTCGGCAGATTCCGACCGACGTTATTAATCACGGAGATGGAGGGTCAAGCTCGACCGCGTATACGTGCACGCTAAACCACCAATCAGATTCTGCGGCCGGGAGAGTACGAACTCGCGAGTTTCCAGGACACTCCGGTCGACTGGCGCTGCTGCTGCACACACACACACACACACATACACAAAAACACACCCGCGGCGTAAAACTGCCCGTAAATTGATCCTGCTTTTGAAAGGCCGACGAGGAATCCCGCGGTTTCGATACTTTTCGATGAGCTGCCCCGATTGAAATTGCTGATTTTCGGATTAGCCTATGGAGTTTAACGGGGTTGGTGGTGCGTTGGTGGAGGACCTTTTAATTTAGAAATGGATTTAACCAAAAGCGACGCGCCGTTATAAATGATCTAGGAATTAGCGTTATTAATAAATATCAATTCAAATAAAATTATTTCGTTGCGGCATTTTAGCAGATTTTTATTAATTATAATTGTAAATTGATAAAAATGAATTTCCTTGTTCGCTTTATTTTCCTTATATTAGTACGAATTACATAAATATGGTAAAAAATTCTGTATCTATATATTTAACTGCTCTTATTTTCTAAAAATTGACCGATGTTCTTACCGCTTAAAAAATCGACGATCTTCCTCCATAACTTTATGTACACTGTAAATAGACATATATAAAAAGAAATACGCACATTTTATCTGCGGACGTATTAAGAACATGACGTATAGCGCCGCCGTCGAATAAAAGTACAAATAGGAAACCGAAGCTCTTTTTCGCCGTTTCCGGGATCCCTCCGGATTTTTTTTTTTTTTTTTTAGCCGGCTAATGGGTGTGGAGATACAAAAATCCGATTGTCCGCTGCATGTAATCAATATTGGAATCCTATCAGCCTCTCGTGTGTAGAACCAAAATTTATTTCAGGATTCCGGCGCCTCTTGGGAATGACATTATCTTGAATAAATCCGTTTAAAAAGAAAGAATTTTTTTTCGGAAATTCGAATAAAGCAATTTTCGCGCGCGCTCCAAAAAAAAAAAGAAAATTAGCGAAATAAAAAAGATCATTTAAGCACTATAATTAAATTTCAAATCAATCAAGGCGAATATCATCGCATCGCTTCGCGCTTTATCGCGCTCCGGCATCGATCGATCAATCAGCGAACGAGTCGTAAAAAGTAATGAAACGATAGCTCCTGGAATTATTGTACCTAATTCAAAAATACGCTGTAAAATCTGCAGTATCGCAATCTTAGAAATGCCACAATGGCGAGCTGGCGTCCGGCTTTATCGCTATTTGCTCTCATATTCTCGGGGCATTTCGTTTGCTTTCCTACCTCTCATTCAACAGTGCTTTCATTATACTTCTTCTCACTTCGTCAATGAAATTTAACCCAACTTACTTTCCGCGGCAACTCCCGCGGCACGTTTTGCATTCATTTATTTACTCGCTAACGCCAGCTATGTATATTTAGTGCCGAGTTATTTATCATTCGACTAGCCTTACTTTTTTCTAAATATTACAATGTAATTCAGAAATTATTTTTAAAATACGCAGAACAAATCTCAAAGAAAATTTAAAGATCGTTATTTACGGGTTTCGTTTAAACCCTTTTCATAAAAAAACTCTCAATTCCGAAGATTTATTTTCTCGATCCTCGAAAAAAAAACATAAACAAAGAAAAAAAAAGCGTGTTTGCACTTTATTCATTCAATAAAAATCCAAGCCCAAAAAAATCGATATATCGGCTCGACTTTCATAAACCACTCTGTTTTTAATACCGGGAAGCGCGGCGCAAGAAAAGCACACGTTGCGCCGCACGAATTCGAATTTTTCGAAAAATCTTCAGCCGCGCGCCGGATAATTCCGCGGATCGGGGCCCCAAGCTCCGGCAGTATATATCCAATTTCCAGCGCGGATCGGAGCGAGACAGCGGCGGCGGCGGCGGCGGCAGCAAGACCGGCTTATCGGCTCGCGCATCTGCGTGTGTTTGCGACGGAAACACGAAGCTCGAGCACCGAGAACCCGAGATTTCGCAAGCGTATACACCAAGAGCGTTTTCAGAACGCGTCCCCGCGACTGCCTTTCGATTTCGACTCGGATGTGTGTGTTGTCGGGGGGGAAGGAATTTGTCGAGCGGAGTTATTGGACGGAGAGCTGCGCCGTGGATAATTGCGAGCAGCGACGAATGTTAATGAAAGTTTTCATCGGGCCGCGCTCTCTTTTCTCGGCGAAGTTACGCGCTCGCTTTGACATTTTTGAGCCGGGGAAAATTATTTTCTTCGCTCGCTCGGGAGGAGAATTGCTTTAAGGGAGGAGAGCCTTTTTGCAACGAAAGTAGATCGATTTTCTAAAAATACGAAGATGGAATTCTACCAATTCCCTTCTGCTTTTATTCGAGAAGCTGTAGTAAAACTGTATTACACCGCTTCGTTTCTTCGATTTTGGATAATATCTTGATTTATAAGTGAACACGTAAAAGCAGCAATGTTTTTCAAACCTTAATGAAAATGTCTTAGCCTTTCAATATAACAGCAAGAATAAATAATTTTGTAGCATAATTAAAAGCATTCACCATTTAATTCCTTCGTAGAAATTTATTGATTCCCCAGCACCTTCATAAATCATCGAATGAAACAAATACTCGCGGAAGAATCAAAATCGCGCAATGCAGTCGCTCGGCGCTCGATCTATACACGCACAAAGCGATTTCGATCCTCGGCGTTAGATTCTCCTAAACCCCATCCGTGACATTTCAATTCCTTCCTCCGCAAGGCTCTCCCGATCCCCATCTTCAAAATAAAGCCGGAGCCGATACTCGGGCGCGGAAAGCTGCCGTTACTCTGCCTCTCTCTCTCTCTTTCTCTCTCTCTATATATATATACACCGGGAGAGCCTTGGACTTCATAAATCCTCGCGCGGATCGTTAAACCGGTAAGTAGAAAATCCAGCCCGGAGCTCTAGTGCCAATCAGAGTGGCTCTGTCTCCTCGCCGCCGTGTACGGGGAAAAAATAATAAAATGGGAGGCCGCGCCTGAATGCGCGACGGGGGGATAATAAATTGACTGCCCCGATCGAGTCGCGCGCCGGAAGCCGGCAGTGATTTTAGGATGCGCAGGCCTCGCCAAGGCTTTTACGCGCTTGTTTACGAGTGATCTTGGATACGTTTGACGCGCTTAAGCGCTTGATAAAATCCGAGCTCGTGGTTTTGAGTTTTTAAGGTTGGTCGTAAGCTTTTTTTTAGCGAATTTTAGAGAGCAACACGTGGAACACGCATCACTTCTGTGGTTTTGCAGGGTTCGCCGGTATTGCGAAACTTATGAGAGAACAACGCTAATTCGCTTTAGTTTAACGCTTTCGTTTAAAACTCACCACAATTTCGCGATGCAGAACAATGCCTAATTTCGCAACAAACTTTTCGTAAGAGATAATATTTTTTTTCCTTTTTTTAAGTCGTTTCAACCTTTTATATGGGTGAATAAAATTTTAAGAGAAATTTTTAAAAGAAATAAAACATATTCGACATATAACACAGGACAAGCAATTGTGGAAGAGATACATCAACGTCAGTCGAATCGTGAAAGAGTAAAAAAGAATTCGAAGGAACTATCACTAAAAAAGAATGTAAAAAAGACAGGTATCTTATCTTACATATAAAAATTTCATTTTTGATATACATTTCAAATTATGTACACAGACGTTCTTGCGACTGTAATAATAAATCCAAGCCGCGCTACTAAATCTTAATGTTTATCTCCATAAATCATACGCACAAAGACCAAACGCTTGGCTGTGTCGAGGGAAATATTTAATCACGACCACAAAGTAGCACAAATTAAAATACTCGAGCGAAATGCTTAGCCATCGAGAGCGGCGCGAATATTGCAGCATTGTACCACCGGGTAACAATTGCGCAATTGTTTAGCAGATACAGAACCTATTACGCGGAACGTTGCAAAGGACATTTCTGCGGTGCTTCGTTGGGTTTCAATCCCGTTCGAGCGGCCAGAGATCCGGCGTTGACAATAATTAGAACGAAAAGCCTTCAACTGCGCGCACGGGCCGCTCGTAATCCATCTATAAGTCATACTCTGTCGTCCCCCGCACCACCGACGCTTTATCGCCGAGTGGTTACGGTGTGGTCGGCTTGTCGGACAGGTCAGCTAATTACGAGGAATTTACGCGCAAGCGGCGTTGATATTATTTTACAAGCATAGGAATTGCTGGCCAATAAACGATAAAGAAACGAGTGATTTTATCGTGCAGAATGCTCTGCAATGTGGAAAAAGTTTTAGGCGACCATATAGTTGTGTTTTAGTCATTTAATCAAATATAATCGAAGAAATTGTTTACTTGCATGCAGTAATTAATATACGTAGTATAATAGTCAAACGATAAATGAGTCATCCATTGGTACAAGTATCATTACCGCAAATTGAATTCATTAGAAATTTAATAAATATATTTTATTATTATTAATTATATTTAATGTTCCGAGAAAACGTACAGATGTTTTAAAAATGTAAATAGCCACTTTGAATGACGTTTCAATCAATAACTACAAGCGAACACGACACACATTTCTCATCGACATCTCTTTACAAGTGTTCCGACAATCCCTCTTCCCTCTAATGGTTCGCTCAGTACAAATCGACCCGTGCGCGCCTTTATTCCCGTAAATACACGAAGAAGGGGAGCCGCGAACCCCGCGGGGTATTACAAATTCAGTGCCGTCGCTGAAGACTCTTAATTCCCGGGTATTTTCGTGAGAGCTGCAACGTAATGGAGAGCTGTGGGTGATATACTTATAGGACCGGGAGAATCTTTTTTTTTTTGGAAAAGTGTCGCGCACGTAGGTCAGAGGGGGAGGAGACGGATAGAGACGCGCGATATTTATAAGGTACGGTGCGTGATAAAACTCTTTCGGGAGCTCAATATTTTTAGATATTTAGTTTTTTAAAGAGGGTGTGTTTCTATTTTTTTTTTGGGTTTATGTTTAGAAGTGCTCCGCTTTATATATGTTTTGTTTCTTCAATGCACCCTGCTTGATTGCGGAAAATAGAAACCACCCGAGTTCATAAGTATAAAAATATATAATAAACGCCATAACCAATATGTCATATATATATACTTAAACTTAAATACCGAAATAAACAAAACGCACTGGCAAGCATTACCGAGGCAAAAAAAAATTCTATATTCAATAACACTAAAGCAGAAACGGGCCGTCTAACCTGGAAGACGAAGAGCTTCCGCTTTTCATCAGCACGTAAAGCCGAACGGAAAAAGTGAGCCGCGGCGCTCGGGGAGAAAGTGCGTCGACTCGCTAATAGCAACAAGTTACTTTTGTCCGTCAGCGGAATATAGAGCCGGCCGCGATCTCTATATTTAGGAGGCTCTCTCGGAGCTTTTTCACGCCCGCCGCTTGCTTCGGGCGGCAGACTTTTAAGCGCTCGAGGGAATTAATTGACGTTGTTAGCGCTCGACGCGTCGCGCGATATTCTTCTGAATCCGGCCTGGATAACTGGCGCGACTCTGTTACGCGGCGGCGCGGTTTGTTTAGGTGTAATGGGCGAGGGAGGGTCGTCTTTCTTTTTGAGAGGCTGATTATTATTGCCGGGAGATAGGTTGTTTTTTACATTATTTTTTAATTGCGCGACTTAGAAAATAAATGCGATTTACTGGTTCACTTTGGAATTAGTATCTAAATTATACACTATTTATTTGAGTCTGTCATTAACGTATTGAGATAATAAAGTATTTACATGCAAATGCATTCTATCTTGCTGAATGCTAATAAAATTAATGTAGCGTAACATTTCCAATCTTTGAGCTGACTAAAAAATCTGGCTAAAATATTTTATAACGGGATAAACACCTTTTAGCATGCTTACATAAAAATGATTAAAGTCTTTTTAAAAAAAAAAAAACAAATAATTCAAATATTTTTTTGTATACTGAAAACATTGTTTCATCTTTAAAACTTTATAGATAAACCTTTTTCTCGAAATATTTGTTTGCATTCTGTTTGTACCAAAACAGTTATAAATTAAAATATTAACGCATTTTATTTTTTCAGCCGAGAGACAAAAAAAATTGACAAATTCAGTTTTCCCAAGAGTAACGCACTTCTGCTCACCGAAAAAAAAGAAAAAAAACAAAAGACACATTCCCTGTTCGCTGACCCGTTGTCAACGTTTTAACTTAATTTACAAACCCACTTACATTTGCCGAGCCCGCGGGGCGGGGTGAGCAAAAGAAGCGCGCGAGAGTTTAAAAAAAAGAAAAGAAGAAACAACGAGACTCCCCGTCCAACCAAGAGGCAGAGGAAGAAAGAGAGATCCTAGACTCAACCGCCGCCGCTGCGCCGCCGCACTACAAAGTACAACGAGACGACAGAGTGCAAAAAGAAAGGAGGCGAGAGAGAGGGGGAGAAAAAAGGGGGGCAAGAAGCCGTGCGCAGCTCGCCGACGCGCAAAGGCCGCGTAAAATAAGAGGAGCAGAAAACTCGCAAGATGATGAAAAAAACGGACGGACGGACGGACGCGGCAAAAGGCCCCGGAATTTCACGCCGCCGCGGAATTGAAAAGCCAGACTGCTTGTGTATATACGCAGGGGAGATAGAGGAGCTTTTTTAAGCTCCCGCGGATGAATGCGCCGGAATTTTCGGAGATTAATTCCCCGAGACGGATTAATTATGCGTGCGCGCGTCAAAGAAATATCGATGTGATTAAAACGCTAGCCCTTTCAAAGGCTCTTTTTAGGAGGCTGCCCGTTACTTTTCAAAGGCTTTACACGGATAGATAAACTTTAATACGGACGCGCATATACATCAGCTGCTCGACTTGTTTTCAAAAAGTCGAATACCTTGATGCAGCTGGAAAATGTTACGTCTGCGCATCGCGGCAGTAAAAAATCGGAACTAATCACACTTTGCAGCTCATTTGAAGTTCACGATAATCGGAAAAAAAACACGCTCGACCGAGAAAAAATGTAAAATTATGGTATAGTAAATGTTTGCTTTTAAAAAATCCTTTTACAATAAAACTGTTCGGTGTAGAATTTTGAAAATTAAAGCAGCTTCGCCGCGTGAAATATTATTTACAAACAGTAATGGTGATCATTTTTCATTTCTCGCCCCATTGAGAGCCACCCCACTCCGGGCCGCGAAGTGTCGCCAGTTAAAATTTACATAAACCGACAATAATAACACTTCTGGCGCTATAAATCAACCAGCGAACTCGCATAAAATTTGAACGCCAACCCGGAGCGCATTTCAAAAATGAAACTCGCCCATTAAACAATTTCCCCTCGCTCTCTAGTTTCAGCCGGGAAATTCTAGAAAAAGCTCAGATATCCCGTTGCCTCGCCGACAGGATATCTCCGCGAATATCGACAGTCGTTAATTACCGCAAAACAAAGAACACCGCGACGCATATACATATATATGTATATATGTGCATACGCGTCGAGGCTCCTCTCCAGTGCCGCGCTACAAAAGGCGGCGAGGTAAGCCTCTCTCGCGAGGACGTTTAATGGGCCACTTTAACTGACAGATCAATTAACCGGAGGCGAAGCGGAATCCAGCGTTGAATTTCCCCCGGCCCCGATAAAAAGGCGCCGCCGGCGGCGCTCAATAATTTCGCGATTAATTAGGGGCCCCCCGAACGTCTAATTTCGCGCGAACGCGCTCCTCGAGATTAGCCGCGCCGGGAGCGGCTCTGACTGTATATATATATATATATATATATACTCTGTCCGCCGATGGAAACGCCGAAGGACGTCCGCCCGAAGGAAGTACAATGAAGACGTTCGCCCCGGAACGGTACTTAATGGAAACGGGCTTCTGCGCGAGAAATTATAGTACTGGCTGTAAAATGGAAAACAAATGTGACGCGCTGCCCCTCGGTTACGTACGAATAAATTCATTTTTGCGTCCCT
This sequence comes from Ormyrus rosae, assembly GCA_035047165.1. NCBI lineage: Eukaryota > Metazoa > Arthropoda > Insecta > Hymenoptera > Ormyridae > Ormyrus > Ormyrus rosae. The sequence goes on from JAWWML010037845.1 coordinate 60,243, forward strand.
GCACTTCCGGGAAAAATTAATGCTAAGCTGGAGGAACGAATTATTTAGTTTATTGAATTTAAAAGTTTTTTATATCCGTGCATGAAGCAAACTTTATACTTTGTAGAAAGCTTATCGTGGAAACGACTTTTATCGTATAACTCGTTTTACTATTATGCATTAATATTATTCAAACAGTGAACAATATACAAATTCGCTTAGAAATTTGCTTTTCTAATATTATATTATAAACTAAATCTAAAATGAATAAGTAATATAATCATAACGGAACCTCTCGCGCCTGAAAACCTAACGCCAACATCCATTCTCATTACAGAATTCAGCGAGCCATCAAAAAAGCTTCACCTCACCTAAATACATCCATTAAATCAAAAGCATTACAGCCCACATCCATCTCCCCCTTAAACTCGGCGAGCGTTTCAGGCCGGGGCTCCGAAACAAGCTCCCGGGCGCATTAAGCCCCCGATAAATAATTTCGAAAGTCGCGCCGCGGGCCGCGAGTTTCAGCACGCGCGCCTACACGCTGGTAAAACCGCGGCGCGTGGCGCTAATTTTTACGGGCTCTCTCGCCGGGCCGATAAATAATAAGAGTATAAATTCGCCTCCGAGAAAAGAGAGCGTTGCGCAACTCTTGTATGTATATATAAACGCCTCTGCGGCTGGCACTGACAAGTGGAGTGTGCGCCGGACTAGCTCTTTCCTCGAGGAGCCACGTGGAGCGCCGGAGAAACAAAAGATGCAGCGGAGGCTATTTGCCCCGCAGTGCGGTCTGTGTGGAGCGAGCCGTGAATAATTGCCGATGCGGTGTGCGCCGACGCGGCCCGCGATAGCCTGCTATTAACGCCTGATTCTTTCGGCAGGTCGATTGTTTTCGCTGGCGAGCTGTGGGCTGTTTTCATTTTAGATTGCTCCGATTGATTTTATTTTGTTCGCGGATTAAAAAAAGGGCCAATACTGTAAGCGAGATTTTCTGGCGTAAACTTTAATGGAAATTGCCCTGGAACCCATTACCTGTGCCAATAGCAATTATTAATAATATTAATTATTATTTTAATCTTAATACTTCCGATATTAAAAGCTTTAAATTTACAGTAACTATACTCGTGCATACCGAAAATCTGAATTACAAAATTTTGACATTAAAGTAATGACAAATCTACGTAAACTATAAACCTACAATTACAGTCGAACCGTCTCTCGAGTCTCGAAAAAGCGAACGCGCGTTCATCAAAGTTAAAAAAAGAGAGCGCGCCAACGTGTCCCGTCTCGCGACAGACAATGAACGCACGCCACAAAGTGGCGCCCGCAAAAGCTGCCCTCGAAGATCGAGGGGAGAGGGAGATTGACGTGCGTTATTACTTAATTGGCGATAATCACGCGCGGAGGCCGACTGTCCGCGAAATTTGACAGGGGCGAGACTTGCGCGCCGCGCGCTGGAAATTTCGACGCGTCGGCTAATTCGATCGGCCGTCGAGCTCTGAGTCACGCATCGGCCGACGCAACTTATTGGCTCCCTGATTGCCTGGGAGGTCTGGAGCCGCGACTTCTTGTGCCAGAAGGTCGCAGGCGGCAAGTGGTGCCAATGAGGAAGATTCATCAAAAAATCATCGATCACGCGCGGGGAGAAGTGCGTGTTTTCGTTCGTTCGCGAATGGTTTATGGTCATTGGTGGGAATTTCGATCGGAGAAGATTTGATAATTAAGAGGCTTTTATTGAGATTTATGGAGGAGAATCTGAGTGGCACGTCAAGACTTGAAAACATTTTGTGTATAATTTTCGAGAGCGCTGTATTCATAAAATGCACGCGATTTATTGGCTTTTGATCAGTAAATAAATTATAATGTGACAATAATAACGTAGAGTGCTAATTAACAATTAATGTGCATATAATGTCGGAGTACAAAATTGATTTTAAATTATTTAATTAATGCAAATTTTATGACATAAACTGTTAAAAATTATTAGGTATTCATTGAGTTACAAAGAAAGTAACTTTCATTACATCCCTTGCATTAAAAGTTACTAAAATTTTAGACCCCATAAAAAAATTAATCCGAATCGCGGAGAAGCACAAATATCGTGAAAATTCGCTTCGAACCTCGAATAAACGACAAAGCGCGCGCTCCGATAAAGTAATTATTCCGGCTCGTTTTTACGATGATAATTTCAATTACGCGAGCCCAATTACGACCGCGAGTTTTTTTTTTAATTCGTGAATAATTATCGTGAAAACAAGCACTTTTGATAAAATATATATTTAAAAGCGGCGTTTGGGGTTGAAAGGGGACCATCGTCCAGGCCTCGAGCGACGAATACAGTCAAGGACTTCGTAATTAACGCTTTAAACGAAGCCTCGCCGTTCGAAATGACGAATGCTGTCCGTTTTCAAGTGCCGCCGACTTGCGAAAACGAAACCGTAATTACAACGAGCGGCAGTGTAGCTGCGCGAAATGAAACTGGAATCGCTTTGCCGCGGAAGAGTGGCGAGTATTGAGCGCTGCTCGACCTAAACTTCGAAGTCGACAATCGGCATTCAGTTTTTTAGAGGAGCGCGCGAGAAGCTCTTCGGGTTTAGTTGCGCGAATTAAATGACGCGGCTGCTGCTATTGTGTTGGGTACAAAATATTTATTATGCAGATAAAAACGTGTGGTTTGCATTTGATTTACCGCTCGTTTCACTATCTACTTACGTAAAAATTATTTTCTTTTCTTCAATTATATTTTCGGGAAATTTTATACATCACGATAATTTGTGTTATAGTAGACGTAGTAGTTGAGAAAAAATTTTAACTTTTTTTCATATAAATTTGCATATTCATCTATAAACTCTATAAACTCCTCAACATTGACATAATGAGGATTCAATTTACGTAGATTGTATGTTACAGTATAAATTAGGTATTCCACATGAATTTAATCGTCATCGACCTCGTGACTGCGTAAATAAACAATACATACCTGTATATATCGATCATCACTCTGCCCCGTTCGCTCATCGCTACAATAATGGAGTCGCCGCGCATTTCGGCCGCGAAGAGTCGCGGGCCTGTAGTATATTGTTTGCGCCGCGCCCTGTCATAATAGCAGTTTGTCCGAGCGGACTTGGCTTTTTCGCACTTAATCTTCATCGCGCGCCGCTCTGATTGACGTTGACGCGCTGGTCGGACGGTTCGCGCGCACGGCCAAATGGTACAGTTGAAATTATTCGAAAGTTTTTAATTCGGGGAGCGCCAGGAGTGGAATGGATTGGTAATAATTTTGGGAGATAAAAATTTTTTGCTAAACAAGTGAGGGATGTATTATGATTTTATAAATTTTGAGGAATCAAGAGAAACTGGAGCTATTTTTCAATAAATTATGTTTCATGCTCTAATAATAATAATTTGAAAATTTAATGCGAATGTAAAGGGTTTACCAAATTCTAAAACTCCTTCCGTGTACACTAATTCTTACATATTTTACAGAGATAATACACCTTTCACGTTGCTCTATCACTTTAGTTTCCAATCCCATTAAAAAAAGCTTAGTCGTTTTATACCCGATCTCACAAACCAGCTTAACCGCGCGGAACATAAAGCATCGCCGTTCAACTTGCCGCATTTCCAGAGGGATTAGCATCCTTTATTACACAATATAAACTTCCGCTAGAGCTCCGGCAAATTACGCCGACATTCGCTTCTTCCCTCAAGCCCGCAATCAAATAAAACAATAACGCCAGATCCGCGCAGTAGCCGACGCAAAAGAGCTAATTTTTTCCTTCTCCTCCTGCTCCCAGCCGACTTTTCCATCCGCAGTCGGTCACTTTCATTCCCGCGAGAGGAGCTACGGGAAAATTGAAATAAACAGGAAAAGCCGATGGACCGGCGAAAATTGCTGCGGATGTTTTCTCTGCGGCGATAAAGCGATAAAAAGCCGCGCCGCAGCCGCCGGGACTTACAAAGAAAGAGAGAGAGAGCTGATAAAAGAAAATGCGCGGCTGCGCCGGCGCATATCTCCCGGCTTTCTTTTGCTTTTCGAGAAGGTTTTGCCGCACGCCGCCGTCGGCTGCCTCGCGACAAATAGGGCTAATGTTTATCTTAGCGGGGGACGATAACGCGTGTATAATTAGCGCCGTTTTTCTCGGGATTTACCTTCGTCGCGGAGGTTTGAAAAGCGCTTTCTGAATTTTAGTGTCCTCGATGACTGTTTTATGGTGTATGTAAACATCTGGGCTTTTGTTCAAACGTGTATAAACGTTTTTGTTAAACTTTATTTAAACCCATAATTTCGTGAATTAATTAAAATCAATTTTGAAACTTAATTTTTAAATTACTGTTTTTTTCGTATAATATAGTAAAAAGCTTTTAAAATTTTAAAAATCTCTTAATTACTTTAATTAATTTTTGAAAAGTTATATTCTTAATGCATTTACTGCGTAAACGAAGGCGTACACTCTTTAACACAAAGCAATAACTTTAAATTATTCCATAACCTTGCCAGGTAAAAAAACGACATCAAGAGATCCTTTTAAAACGTAAGGGACCTTTAATGAAAAGCAGAGAAACTAATATTTCCAAAAACTTAATTTGGAAGAAGATTTCCTGGACCAAAATACTTCCCACCGAACAAACAAAAGTATCTTCTTTTAAAAAAATAAAAAAGAAGCCGATGAAAAGGTTGTGCCACACTGGAATTCCCCTTGATCCTCCCGCCAAGCAAAACAAAAAGCAATCAAGCTCCATAACCGAATCCCCGAAGCAGCTCCCCCGTCGCTCTCTCAAAGCCGACCCTCGCAGCTTTTCCAAATAACCGGGCCACATCTCGGCGCCGCAATCTCGCGCCCGGCGCAGGCCGGAATCTCGATATTTGATGAGCTCGGGGGCGGTCTCTTTAGCATTCCGCCTCGGCGAAAATTATCCGAACAATGCCTGCTTGGAAGCGCAGAGTAGCCCCGCGCGCACAGCTGCGCGCCGCTCGATCGTATCGAGCTCTTCGCGCGGAAAGCTTAGAGAGCTTTTTCTGCCGCCGCCTTATTTTTTTGCCGAGCTGGTCGGCGAGTCGTCGGTCATGCCGGCGGTTTTTACGACGCGGCTGATTTCAATGCCGGCTGCGACGCTCGTGGCAAGCTTTTAGGCGGAAGAGGCGGAGAGTTTTGCTGCGTTTTTCGGGATGTGAAGATGATGATGATTTTTAAATTTCTGTATTTTCAATAATGCATTATTTATTACGAAAGGATATAAGTCATGAAAAAATTTCGTATTTAGAAAAATGAGATTTTGTCGCATTTTTATTTACAAGCAATAAGAACCACAGTTCGTTACTCGGAAAGCGGTTGCACTCGGTCTTTATTAAATAGCACCGAGCTGAACTTTATTTCCAAGAAACAATTTCGAAGAAAAATTTTAAAGTCCTTCCAAGAATTACTTAATATTTAGTATCTTCGTGATAGTCTTTCGAATAAATTATTCGAAAGGCAATCTTGCCCAATCTCAAGTAATAATGCGCTTGTAAATATAACGAAATTTAATAGAATTTATAAAAGCCAACGTCATTCGGGAATTATTCGAAGCTTAATTCATCCGAAGCTCTTTGAACGTCGAGTCAACGAAAATGCACTCATTCTACCTGCAAATGCAACGCATTCACTTCGGTCCCCAAAAGCGCGACGGTGGCCTTTAATTAAACTTTCACGCTCCTTATCGGCATAAAAAATTAAGAAACGGCTCGAAAAACATTTCCCTCCCCCTTCCTTTCAGGCCCGCAGCTTTCAATCAAGATCTCTCACAGCCCCGCGTGCAGTATCTCGCCGAAAAAAAAAGAACAGAAAAGAGCAAAGGCGAAAGAGTTCACGTCGCGGCTTCCACGTAGCCCGAGAGATAAGACCCGCGCGCGTTTGCTTAGGGCCTTTGCCTGATTGTTTTACGAGGAGAGGAAATGTTTTTCCCTTTTCTCTCTCCTCTTCCTTCCTCCTATATATACCTTCGCTCGGCGGCGGCGGCGGCAGAAAAAACACATCTCTCGCTGGATTTCTCGTGAAAAGAAAAACCGCCGCCGATTCATTGGCGCTAACCTTCTTCAATTTTAACGGGTTATTTCAACGCGCGCGCGCGCCGCTCGCTCCTCTACATGTACGTGCGCCGCATTCCTTTTAAAGATCTCATTACGCCGGTTTTGCTATCTTAATCTCCCCGCTAAATTGAACTGCAATTACACGAAATTGCATTAACTGTTAATGCGCTGTTTTACGGCCGCTCGATAACTAGATCGACACTTTTCTTGAATTCTTGATCGGATGATTTTTTTTTTTTTTTTTCGGGCTCCGTAAGTCGTTGGGCTTTCGATTCTACATCCTATTTCGAGCCAATCGGGAATTTAAAAAGTGCATAAACTTCCCGGTGATTCTCAAACAGAACTTCGACACGAACGAATGAGAAGAAATTGCGGACTATTCTCATCACGAACTCATGTATCCCTGCAATTCCGAAAAGCTCTTCTAAAAGTTTTACGCCGAAAAACCAGCAGGGTCCAAAAATAATTTCCGTCTCTTAATAAAAAGGAAAAGCTCGTAAATCCCACATAGGCGTCCGGCTCCCCGCAGAAAACTGCAGACGCGGCGTCGTCGCGATAAGAATCCGAGCCGACTCGTCCCCGGGCGTGTGTACACGTGACGGTCTAAGAGGATCATCCGACGAAAAAGTTCGCTTCGTTATAACGAGGAAAAATGACGGCGGCGACGGTGCGTAGGCTAATTGAGCGGAGCCGAAGGTAATCGGGGAGAACGAGGCCAAAGCGGCCCTTTGTCATCCGCCGTCTTATATATGTAAGTGGTGCGCAAGTCGCAAGTTTTTGGCGCCCGCAGCTTGTTGACGCGAGAGCGCCGAAGTTTCGCCGAGTTTCATTACTATGGTAATTGCCGTTATACCGTTGCGCGAGAAAGTGTCAGCCAAGTTGGTGAGTTTTGAATCTTCCCGCCAGATTAAAACTGCACTGATTTGCATGCCAGTGGGGGGCTTTAATTAAGATCGCCAGTTTTCGATCGTTTGTTTGTTATTTTGACCTGGGTAACATTTTTTTTTTTTAATAGAAGAGAAAACTGTAAATTTAAAAAATTTTTAATTTGAGTTGAATAATTTACATGGGCTATTATTAATTAGTTTATATGAACCAAAGTACAAGAAATTATTTTATATAAATTCGAACTTTTTGAATCTAAAATTCATTTTCATTAAAAAAGTAGCATTCTGACCTACATGGAAGTGTCAATTGTTTAAAAGCTTCTAAAACTCGCACAAAAACACCAGAAAAACATTCAATAAGAACGATTTTGTTTTTTCACCCGTGAAAACATCGAGCTCTAAACATTCGCATCAATAACTCAAAATGACTTTTCGCATCTCCTCAATTTCACCCCTGCCCATTGGTCCCCCGACAAAAAAAAAAGCGCAGCAACCGCAGCCAAAAAGCTCGAATTCACATCGCGGCCGCGCAACTATAAATCAGCACGCAGCGATCGGACGTTCCGGGCAAAAAGCGTCGATGTGCGTGTTCGATCGATGAGTTTTCATTCGGTGCCGCGCGCGAATATTATCGCGGTCCCCTCCAGGAAACTCCCGGGCGCTCGCGCGCGCGCTAGGCAAAGATTGATATTCGAAAAACGCGCTGCACGAAAATTGGACGTTTAAAAGCATTTGGCCGTGCTTGGCCGCGCTGCATGCGGTACACCGAGCGATACGCGCGTATATAAAGAGGGAAAACAGGAATCGGCGCTGCTCCGGCCGCGCCGCAGCCGCGTGGGACGCCAGTCAGCGGGAGAGGCAAAGAGAGAAGTTTCGGTGAATGCTTCGCGAAGGTGTGGACTAGGAGGCTTTATAGAGCGACATGCTCGACCTGCGCGCCGGACGATATATGTATCGGCCGCGAGCGAATTTCGTTCGGGAGGTTTGCATTGAAAAGTTGATTATTTTATGGCAACTTTTCCAACTTGAGTATTTTATTAGCTGGGTTTTATTATTGTATTTTCGGTATATCGGAATGCAAATGCGGAGAGTCTGAGTTTCAAAATAAAAATCTTGTCTCGTTCAAAAGCTTTTCAGGAATTGAGACGGTCGTTTAGTTTTTAATCTAAGGATTTGTGTTATTTTTACATTAATGTAGTTTTTAAATAATTAGTGTTTAATTATATATACCACTTTGAAAGCATGTTTATTTTATTAGGAACATTTATGAAGAAACAAATAAATAATTAGATAAATTAATTTACGCGAAACAAATGACTAGAATAAAACTCGTAATAACGTACTAAAACTTAGTACTCGGTTAAAAAGAATTATAAATAAAACGAGTAGGCAACAGTAATAACTGCAAATGTATACAAAAAAGGCATGGAGACAGCCGAGTAATCATTTCGCAGAAGTGTAATTAGCGACATGAAAGATGTGTATAAATACATTTCGCGAACACACACGGAGATCCTTTACATCAAGTGCCACAGATCGTAGTAAAAAATTTAATTATGGGTTCATGTTTCAGCGATAAAAAATCCGCGGATAATTGCGACGTCGAAGAAAATTAAGCAATTCAGAAACTCGCAAGGTACAAACTATTTAATTTAATTTAATTACACATTCTCCACCGATATATTCGCAAAATCGTTTAAAAACTTGGACGCATTTCCATGCCAGATTCCGTTCGCTCAGAAGTCGCTAGCTCGCGCTTGCATTTCAATTTCGGCAAATCCACATCGTTAAATCCCACGCATCGCCGCAAACTCGCGGTCTGAAAAAGCGATCGGTTCACTTGTAAACAGCTCTCGCGAGCGGAGAGCAGCGCGGTGATGGAATCGCATCGTTCGGCCGATCAGCGCCAATTAATTTTCTCTAAAGCTCAGCGCCATTGTTCGCGGTGCTCGGCGCTCCGCTCGCAAGGCTCGGGGAAAAATCAGTAATGCGGAACGATCCGCGCTCCGGCAGCGTCGGCGGCCGGTCAATTCTGGCCCGGCGCGCGCAACCCGTAATTTACTGCCGCGCGGCTTTTTTTTTCGCAAATTCGCACGTCGACGAGGTGCGAGGAGCGAAATTGACGAGTGTATTTTCGGAGCGAGGCTATGGGGAATTAGGGTGGCTCGATGGATGATGCTGGATTTTTGGGAATAATTTAGCTGGACGAATGGATAGGGTTGAGTTTCGAAAAGAAGTCTCAATTGGCTTTTGATTCTGAAAATGATTTGTGGAATGAAGGAGTATTTCAATTTATTGGAAAAGGGTTGAATAGGTTATTTATAGTTTTACAATTTAAAGTCGAACTTATATGCCAGGAAACATTACGCTTAGCACAGGCTACATTTAAGAATCATATTTTTTAAGAAAAGCTTTCACTCGTATCAAAGATTTATCGTTATACTTGTTATAACGAATGTTCCAACAACAATTTTGTCCAAATGGAGGTCAAAAAAATTGAAATTAAAAAACTATTATCAAATAAAACTTTTCTACAAGTTCTACAGGTTTTTTTAGACATTTTGATTTTGTTTTAAATATTTGCTCCATGAATATATCCCGAGATATTTTTATGATCTAATTAAAATTCCAACAGATAACTTTATCGCATTAATTACTGACCCCTGAGAGATTGCAAACGATTTTCAAATGAAAATTGATTTTACCATTGAAAGATTTACTCGCATCTTAATATCTTTCAAAAATAAATCTAACCAACTTCAAGGATAAAAACTAACATAATTCTAGACGAACAGTAACTAAAAACACAAACGTACGCGAAACAAAAGTATCCCAGCGTCGTATAACGCCGCAGAAAGCTTCTCCGCGAAAACGAAAAAAACTTTTGCATCATCGAACAAAAATACGCCAGAATAACGAAGAGACAACTTACCGCTGATGAAAACGACGACGAGCAGGTAAGCCGCAGTGGCGGCGGCTCCCAGTGCCGGATTCATGTCCACTCGGTCGACTCTCCGGTGCAGCACCAAACTGACCCTCCTCCAACCGATTTCCCGCTGGCAGATCGATGATCTCTGAACGACGTCGGACCGGCTCGGAAATCAAGATCCCGAAATCGCGCCGGGCATTTCTCTCTCGACCCGCGAACTTCGCTCGACGTCACAAAACGCGACAGTCGCCGCTGCAGCTTCGTCGGGGTGGAAAAAAAGAATACCCCACTGCGACACACCCGGCGCCGAATTTCCCAGAATCTCCGAAAGTTTGAAAGCACGCGTGGCCAACTATACCCCTCTATTATATCTCTCTCGGGCACTTGGTGTGGTGTCACAGTCGCACTCTGCAAACGGAATTGTGTATTGTTGTAGTTGGGCTCGAGCCGAGGGGAGAGATCGCTACTTTTGCTGGATGGAATGCTTGCCGGCAGCTTTAATAAAAATCGGGCAGGTTCGAACGATTTAATATCTGCGATTTATCGGGATCGAGTAATCGCGGAGTTTATCGATTTATTAAATTACGAAAATTTACGTTATCGAGCGCTATTAGCATAAGCAATTATCCCCCTCGCCCGACTGCAATTTGAAATTCAATAAATCCCCCGATGCATCCGGCGAACCCTGCGTTTATCATGTGCCAACCCGAAATCGCATCCGATCCAGCAAAGAGCAAGCCAAAAAAAATTAGCATCTCTAATTACATAGTTGAGAAAAAAAAATCGAAAAAGTCGAGCGTGAAGAAAGGAGCATCCACCGAGCTCCCGGTCCGTCTCACATCGCTCGGAAGATCGGCACGTGCAGGAACGATCGGTACCGGCAAAGATCGCGCGTCGCGCCGCGGCAGTCAGTTAAAGACTGACTCGGCAGCGAGTAGTCCCCGCGCCAAGAAGCCTCTGCAGGCCCTGCCAGTGAAAGAGAGAGAGAGAGAGAGAGAGAGAGGAGAGCATTAGCCCCGCCACGCGGCGTAGGTACGGATATACACTCAAGCTCTCGACGGCAACTCTCTTCCGGCTAGACTCTCTCGGCGCGCACACGATTTTACATATATAGACCGGCAGGCGCCCGTTTATTTTCCTCGCTGCCGGCCGCTCGGGATGCTGCAGCTTTTTTCCTCGCTTTGGGGGGATTAATTGCACTTGACGGCCGCATTAGCCTCTTCATTTGCTGACGAGGCGAGCGCTGAGTTAGAGTCGGATTAGCCGCCCGGTTTTTTAGGAAGGAAGGAATCACCGTCGCGCGGTTTCGACGAAGCGCGGGGTGGGATGGAGGCCGGCAAAGGAGGAGGCTTTTATTTTCGGGTTATATCGATTCGACACGTTTTGCCGCGGACCGAAGGTTCTACGTTTTCAGATGGCAATCGGATATTGGACGAATCAAAGTTTCATAAAAGTTTGTTTACAATAAATTGCAGCAATTAAATTAGTCGTTCTTCGAAGGCTATATACGGTTATTGGATACGGTTCTTTGAATAATTGAACAAGGATTTCTAAAATTACACGGTGTTTAATAAACGTTAACGATCGATTTTAATAATTGCTTTTAGATACAGTTAAAAATTATTGACACTGTAAAAAATCAAATATTTAAGAATAATAGGAATATCTCGTACGACTTAAAAAGAAAATTATTTTGATTGACAATGAAATGTGCGTGTAATCTCTTATTTATAAATATTTATTCCATTTGATCAATTACGTCAACTGCACTTTATAAGAATGGCTATATAAAATCAATGAATTAATAACGGAAATTAGTAAAATGAAAAATTGTGTTCATTGAAAAACAATTGATTTTAATAAATAAGCGTACTCCAAACAATAATTAATTATGAAATTCAAATGTTTAATATATTCATTTAATAAAGTAGATAATCCCGCTTTCATCACTGCCTCTTCGATTTTGATAATAAATATTAAATCCCAGCCTACTAATGATCCATCAGCGAAAACTCCCCCTCCACCGACCTCCAAAAATCCGCCAATCCATTCAAAAAACGAAACTCGCACAGCCGCGCAACAACGCATTAACCGCGCTCTCGCGCGTGCAGATTCCGGGCCGTTGAACCGTCCGGCAAGTGCAAAGAGCCGCGCAAAGCAGCGCAAAGCAGCAGCTTGTAAATTTATGAAAATATAAAGCGGATCCCAGTCGCCGCGGCGCGCGAATTACGGGCGCGCATTGAAAATCGCGTGGGAGGGGGGGGGGGGCATTATCCGCGGCGATCGTTCTGGCAAATTCCCCAAATCGCGGATAATGGCGAGAGAGTGGTGATGGGTGCGTTCGTTCGCGCGGCGATTTTTCGCGCCTCCATACGTTTCGGGCTACGCGCGGCTTTTTTCGGCCTATTGGTCGGCGAAATGTATGTACATAATTCCGGGGCAATTGCGCGCCGATGAGTAAGATTTAAAAGCTGTCGTTTTTTCGGGGGAGAGCACACGTCGCGCTGGGAGAGTCTTTTGTGACAAAAATCGAGCTCCAACGAGTCGACAGGTGTATTATCGGCGTATGAGTGGTTTAAATTTAATTTTAGAGCGATAAGGTTGAACTTTGTTCTGCGTGGGGTGAGGTTGAAGATGCACTCTTACGATTTTTAAAACCGGAGGGTCTTTACCGAAAGAATAATGCACTCGGAGCACTTCTGGAAATAGAAAAGGTTTTTCTCGACTCCGAAGTTCGCCTGCCGCCATAAATTTATTGCTTCGGGAAGCTATTATTCTTTTTATATTTGGAATCAAAAGCTTTAATTAGAATCTAAGAATATTTCTTACGGGCTCCGGTACATTTTTGCTAAGGAACATCAGCAACTTTTAATTAAAGATAAATTAATTATTTACGAATTAATATAATAAAAGCGACAAGGTTGAACGTTTTTAACGTATCGTAACCACATAAACCACACTGACTTTTTGCAATCATTCTAACAAATTTCTATTCCACCATTCAATATCGACTTTATTTCTGTCCTTTTACAAACTCCAGCTTTTATGACATAGCTTTTATGCTGCGGATGAATCCGAGCCATTTTGATTAAAAATTTTCAGGATTGCGCAGAAAACTCCTTTCTGTACATTCGTATATCAATTATTTCTGATTCTCCAGACTGAAAGAGCACATACGCGCACTCAAGTCTTCGATCCCTCAGGGATACAGGGGGAACAATCGCCGTTAAATCATCGGCGATCGCGAGATGCGGCTTCGGAGAAGTAATTTCGTTAATTATTTGGTACCGATACGAGCGCTGAGCGTCGAATGAGAGTAATTCCGTTCGAGCATTGTTTGTAAATCGACACTTTGATGCACGAGGCATGTCTGTGCGAAGGCCCGTTTTGCAAGCGAATTTTCGGTGACTTCATTTGAGCAGCGATGATTTACTGCTCGAGTTGAAGCCTGTCTGCGAGATTTAAGTTCTCTTCGTAGCATTGCAACTGATAATGAAAAGGAGCGGAAATCTACATTTATATTGCGTGGAACGGCATCAAATTTTGCATCGGAGTTATTTTTGGAGCTGACAAAATTGTGTCAATGTGACTATATTAATCAAGAATTTTCGTAAAGTTTATGTTGTAAATTTTTATTGTATTACGTTTTATGTAATTTTTAAGTACAATGAAAATAAATATGTGCTAAAAACAAAGCTATTATTCTATTATTTTTTATTAATCATCAAAATATTTAAAATGATTTAAAAAATATTTTAACATATTATATTCACATTTCTATTCATAAAATTAAAATTGACTTTTCTACTTTCCATAGCATTCTGTCTCAATTATAAGTTAATTAAAAAATTAAATATAACTAATATGCGATATCAAATTTTAATTAATTGAAGATTCTGTATTATTTAATCAATTCGTTTTTTAATTACTTTCAATGATTATTTATATACACTTGAAAATTGTAAAGAGGTAAGCAGCGCCCCCTTCGTGAAACTCGACGAAGTTACTTGTGGACTGGTGGTGGACGCTGGACGCGGCAGTGGCAGTCGGTAAAAGTAAAAGCACTCCAACCGGGTAATTGGATTGTTAATTCAGACAATTAAAATATAATATCTTAATTAAATAATGTATAATACATACTTAAAACGTTAACTGAATTATTTATTAAAATACTTCTTAATTTTATGCTAAGTTATTACTTTTGAATTATAATTTTTAACATATTTATGAAATCTTACATATTAACAATACCAATAAAAGGCAAAAAATACTACAAATTGTAACTATTACTTTTAGAGTATAAATCAAATTTATGCATTTGTGTTTATATCACCTGATTTTTTACAATATTTTTTTTTCGGATATTAGGATAATAAATAGCAGTGTTTAATTAAATAAAAATCGTAGTTTATTTATATTTATATATAAACATTAATTCTTTACAACTAAAATCGAGATCACATAAAAGCAATTTTACAAATTTAACATCCACCCCTGAGACGTAAGTAATCTTCAAGCTGCTGTCCGGCAAAGTTTAGCCTCTGTTGATCGGGAGGGATACCTTCCTTGTCCTGAATTTTATCCTTCACATTTTCAATTGTGTCGGAGGCCTCAACTTCCAGAGTGATGGTTTTGCCAGTAAGGGTCTTGACGAAGATTTGCATACCACCACGCAGCCTAAGCACTAAGTGAAGTGTGGACTCCTTTTGAATGTTGTAATCGGAGAGAGTACGCCCATCTTCTAGCTGCTTTCCAGCAAAGATCAATCTCTGTTGGTCGGGAGGGATTCCCTCTTTGTCTTGAATTTTAGCCTTGACATTTTCAATTGTGTCAGAGGCCTCGACTTCCAAGGTGATGGTCTTTCCGGTTAGGGTCTTGACGAAGATCTGCATACCTCCACGAAGACGAAGTACAAGATGTAGAGTGGATTCCTTTTGGATGTTATAGTCCGACAAGGTACGGCCATCCTCGAGCTGCTTTCCGGCAAAAATCAACCTCTGTTGGTCGGGGGGAATACCTTCCTTATCTTGAATTTTAGCCTTGACGTTCTCGATCGTGTCGGAGGCCTCAACTTCCAGAGTGAT